>JAQJVL010004210.1:0-48287 GCA_035578905.1 Stictocephala bisonia | reverse complement strand
GGAAACTGAAAGAAATGTTCTTCAACACAACTTGCTTAATAGCGTTCATTTTTCATAAAATGTCAACTCATGTTTAAACTAGCTCACTTACCTGCTTGGATTACATAAGAAAAATACAGAGTCATCCATGATCAAGTGCAGATTTATTGTCTTGGTCAGGCAGTGCACATAGTCATAGCAAGTTCATTTTAATTGTGTTATTTTTGTAAAGGAGATTGATAACAAAAAACTTACAATCTAGGCCAGGATAAAAACCTGGGCTATCTCTAACTCATTCTCAAAGTCCCGACCACTCGACCACTCGGCCACTGGATTTCCCAAGACAAATAATTCTTGAAACAAATGTTGTCATTAGGAGAAACTTCACATCAGCTAAAAAATAAGTTTTTGAAAATATACAACAGCAAATGTTTACTCCTTCATTAGATAGAACAGCATGCAGTATTTAATGATTTTATTTTAAATAAAATTACCTTTTTATTTTATGGTGAAATTTATAATGAACTGGTTTTCTCAAGTACAAAGCATGAGAAAATAAATTTTTGGTAGTATCCAATAAAAATAATGCCTTATTAATGTAATTTAGTTTCACAATCAGTTTGTTTTCTTTCAAGGATGATTATATTACTTTAAAGGAAATTAAAATTAAAATCAAATTCATTTCTTCATAGAAAAATATAAATGTAGTATGCAGTTAATTGCATAGGCATCAACTTAGGCATCAACTTAGGCCTACAAATTTTAAGTATCCTAATATACATAACTTAACGTGCACACAACATGAGATGAGTAGGCACTATAGAAATATATTATTGAAAGTCAATTCATAATCTATTTTACATAACCTAATATAGCAAAATTATATACAAATTACCATTAACAAATGTTAAATAAGAACCATGTATACATTTAAATTGAATATAATATATTGAATCAAGAAAGTTAAATGTATTCAATTTTGTATTTAATATACATATCTTTATCATATATTTATGTAAATACATTTTCTATGTAAAGATAGCCACTCAACATAATTAATACACCAAACAGAAAACTGTAGTGAACACTCAGAAACAGACTGAAGTAAATTTGCTGGAACTTCTTAAAGATGTGTTGTATTAACCTAAAGATCTTTAGTAATGCCACATAAATCAGGCAGAATATATTATTAATAAATGAACGAATATTCAAGTTTAGGAGAATATAACTTATAGGACATACATATCATAAGAGATAAACTGTGACATTGCCGTAACATTATTTTCAAACCCAAGCATCATGACTGCCAGCCGACCTATCATGTTCTTTGTGATTTAAATATGTTGAAGTAAAATATTATTTTATTCCTGGCTATTATGGTGATTACTTCTATGTTCACTTTTTTCAAGTGTAAAAATGTTTTGATACAATGTACATTTTTTTTATGTAATATGGACTTTGCTATTTCTTTTGAATAGTAAATTGTTTTCTTTGCAGTTTATGATGTTTAATGAAAACAATTTGGTATTAGGCTAAGTTACTAGTGTTAAAATATACAGATATTATTTATTAACAGTTCCTGTTAAAATTTAGCTATAAGATACAGCTCAGTATTTATATTTTTTATATTATTTAGTATTAGTAGGCATTATGATCAAATGTATACTCCAACACACATAATTTTATCACTATTGACACACTGAAATTTACAAAATGTGACAAATTCAATTAATGTTCAAACACTTTGTAGTGATTATTTTAAAGTTCGTGTAGAGTTTTTACATGTTGCACTACTTACTTGCCCTGCCCAGAAAGATTACATCTCTGACCTCATTTTTAACTCTCATAGTTCAAACATAGATTACTACAGTATAAAGAATCATATTGTTGATAAATGTTGAATAAAGCAGAGGAATTTTTATCATTAGAACGGAGTGTGTTGGGTAAAATATGTACCAAATGAAAATGAAAAAGAAAGATATTAATTTATTTATATCTTCCTTTATCAGATTAGATATAGCTAAATGTTATCTGATTACAGATAATATTGAGCTTTAATAATATTTTCAGTTAACATTTAACTACAAGATACAGATAAATCTTTATATTATATACATTATTATTTCATAATGTTCAAATGTATACTCTAACGCACATAATATCACTAAACTGGAATTTCCAAAATGTAGAATGTATAATTAAGGTTGGAAAACTATTTAGTCTAGTGCTCATTTTAAAGTTAATGTAGTTATGACATGTTGCATAAGTAAGGATACTTAACTTGCTTCTAAGTTACATAATCAAACCTCATTTTTAACAAAGGAGTAGTTCAAATATTATACTATAGGTAACATGATCAGTATAAAGAATCATATTTTTTTTACTTCACTCACCACTTCACAATTGTGGATGGATATTTAATAAAGGAGGATAGGAATTTGAATCATTAGTACGGAGTATGCTTCGCAAAGTATGAACCAGATAGAATTGAAAAAGTCTTGAGTCTTTATTCATACATAAAATCTTTTTTTAGGTTACAATAGAAACAAAAACTGGTGCAATGTAAAAAAAAAACAATTATTACATATTAAATAGTAGAACTCCAATACACACAAAAAACATATATATTTATGAATAGATAGTTAATATTAAACATAATGTGAAACGCTACATTTCAGACTTGTTTTTAGTAGGCAGCCTAGCTTGTAAAGTTACTTAGGTAGCCATTAATCCAGACAATGTATGCCTTAGACAACAATGCCTTAAAAAAAAGATATTTAGTTATTTATTTATCTTTAAGACACAAATGCTCAAGATATGGGTTACGATGAGTGCAAAAAGTATAGATGAGTGTGAGTAGTCTTTAATATTTAGGTTGATTGATCCTAAGAAAGGACCATTTATTAATTGACCAATAGTCAGAGCTACTAAGAGAGTTATATCAAGGCTTTTCGTGGAATGTGAGCCATCTAGTATTGGTATAATGATTCTCAGTTCTTTGAACAACAACTGAATCCTAGCCCCACAACCCACTGCTTGTTATTCGTTAACTTTCCCAGTAATGTCATATTCGATGGCAATCATTAAGCAAAGGCACATTGTATCAAGAGGACTGAGAACACAACCCATCACATACAATCTCCATAACACTGTGCCTCCAAGTAGCTGGATTACACCAATGTGGCATATGATAAATACTTACTTAAAATATTAATTTTTAAATTTTAATTTCAATGTTAATTGTCAGTTGCACAACACAACTCTTTTTGGTAATGAAGGTTTCGTTTTTGTTTTGGGGGATATATTTATAGTTCATAAGTTTATTTAAAATTAATTGTAAACCTACTACATAAATAATAACTACTATATACCATGTAAAATTTTCATTAGTAAGTTTATTATCAAATATTACTTATTTACTTTAGTATTCAAATATCACTTTGTTTGTTAAACCCTCGTAGTTTGTAGTATAATTGGTGTTACAATGCGCTTCGCAACTTTTATTTAATCTCATTTTCTTAACTGTTTCCTCCGACAAGGTTGTCATTCGATTTGTTTTATTCAATCTAATGATGACAAAAAACTCTAACTTTACTCAGGGAACCAATTCTTTTAAAAGTCAATATAAAATGAATTTCTCAGTACAAAACTAAACCAATCACACCCTGTTAACTTTGACAGGAAGGTTTTTTCAGTTCAGTGAACCAATTTGTTGAGGTCTTCGCACTCCAGTGGTTCTCTACAGTTTAGAATGAGTAACCAAAGGAATATTTTATCTCACTTGTATGAACTTACGTACATACTGTGACTCCTTAAATATATTTTACTTGGCTAGTAACCACTTTTATAGAGACGTTTAATTGTTTACAGTCATAGACAGCTAATCAAATTAAATCAGGATTTTATATGACAGATTTTTACTCTGGAGAGCTGTTTTAATGTTTTTCAAATAGTTTGGATCAAATTATTTGACAAACACACTTTTCCTGATAAGGCTGTAGTTATCAAGAATTTGTGAAACACCTTGAGCATGAAATTTCTAAGACCCACCAAACACTTTTATCAAAAACAAGTTGTGCACCGCAAGGGAAATGCTGATTTCCACCGGAACTTACCACAATCACAAGTAGTAAGTACTGTACTCACTGTCGACTCCTCCAATTATACCAGAGGAGCAGTCCTGTCTGGAAGCACCTGAATATACCCTGCTGCCTACCATCTTAATAGCTCCAATATCTCCTGTGTCTGTGGCACTTCCTTCGACCACTCAGTGTGTTTAGAGTATCGGCAGACGGTCCCTGTGCTTCCAACGTAAACTGTTCCTCCTTGAATCCATTTAATTTTACCATTTTTCATAGTAATATCCAGGGTTTGAGTCAACCATTAAAACTTGATGAAGTAAATCTTTTTTTTTCTGACATGAGTAAAAAACCTAACATTATCTGTTTTACTAAACATTGGCTAACTAAAGAAAATAATTTCCTTCTGAATAAAATAAATAGTTATAAGCCAATTTCAATTTTTTGTAGATCCAAACACATGCGAGGAGGGGCATGCATTCTGGTTGACCGGAGGGTGTCTGCCGAAATGTCCAGTGAAATAGGTGATTTTTCAAAAGAACATATCTTTGAGAGCTGTGGTATACATGTGAAACATCCTGTTAATTGTATACTTGTGTGTATTTATCTCCCACCTCTCAACGAAAATGATTTATTTGTTCAGTCCCTTAAACAATTATCATTACTTTTGAATTTATTCATTTGAGATAAAGGAGATCTCAGATTGTTTTTGCGGATGACTACAACATTAATCTTTTCAAAAAATGACTGGAAAAAATATGAATTTTGTAATGTACTAGTCTTTCAACCTAATTATTAATAATAATCAAGCCACAAGAACAACCGCCACATCTAAATCCTGCATAGATAATTTTTTTACCAATTTTGAAACCATTTCTGGCAGTGTAATCCAAACAGGATTATCAGATCACGATGCTCAAACAATAGTTATGAGAACAAAAAAACAAATCAAACAACCTATAAATAACCCATGTACTACAATTAAAACCCGCTTTTAAAAAAATTAAAATAGAAAAATTAATCAACTTATTAGAAAATGAAGATTGGAAAAGCCTAAAAAGACTCTCTGATCATTCAGAAACTAATGTAAATGAAATTTATAAGAGTTTTCTTAATACTGTACTTTTTCACTTTGAAATAGCATTTCCTTTAACTTCAGTAAAACAAAGGAAATGATCAGAAAATAAAGGATGGGTAACTGAGGGAATCCGGATCTCAAGTACAAAAAAAAGGCAGCTTCATGAGCTCGCCAAGCATTCTGAGGATCCCCTGTTTCTCAACTATGTATCATGTTATAGGAAGGTTTTTAAAAAATGTATTATTGCCGCAAAAATTAGATATAACAATGATTTCATTTAAAAAATCCAGTAATACAGTAAAAGCATCATGGGATGTTGTTAAAAGAGAGTCTGGACAAATTAAGTCATCAAGTGGCATTGAATTGATAGTGCATGAGTCTGTGAGCTACGAGAGCCCACAAGACTTAGCCTCTTTCTTTAATGTTTTCTTTACCCAAACATGTGATCGATTACAAGTAAATCCAAATATGTGTCTTGCCGAGAACCACCTATCTAAACTGTCAGTTATCTCTGCATCTTTCTCAGATTTTCAGCCTGTTACTGTTAGGCAAATAAAAGAAATAATTACTTCATTAAAATCAAAAAAGTCATGCGGCTAGGATGAATTTCCTGTGTTTTTACTTAAAAAATGTTCAGTATTCCTACACATCCCTTAACATTTATTATTAACTTAGCTTTAAATCAAGGAATTTTTCCCGACCTCTTAAAGTACGCTGAAATCAAACCATTATATAAAGCAGGCAATAAAACATCACCAGAGAATTATAGACCAATTGCTCTTTTGCCAACCTTTTCAAAATTATTCGAAAAAGTTATTTACATCCAAATTTCAAGTTTCCTAGAGAGCAATAATTTATTGTACTCTTCTCAATATGGATTTAGAAAGGGGAAAAGTACTGGAGCTGCAATATTTGATTTTATAGAAAGTGTATCAGTAGCCGTGGACAGATCTCATTTTGCAATCGGAGCCTTTTGCAACCTGTCAAAAGCGTTTGATATTGTTAATCATTCAATATTATTTTAAAAAACTGTCTTATTACGGCTTTCAGGATAAGGCTTTTAATTCATTGACATGTTATTTAAATAACAGAAAACAAAGAGTGAAGCTTCATAAATATGATGTAAGCAAATATTGCAATGTTCAATCTGGAGTCCCCAGGGAACGGTCCCAGGGCCGCCCAGAGACTCTTGGTGGCCCCGGGGCAAAGTTTACCATGTGGCCCCTTCCTTCACTTCAAAATAAATTTAATTACTCTGATTGTCAAATATACTATAATTGCTATTTTACTTTTAGTACATTCTACAATATTCTTACCATCTCTTTCGTTAGATTACTATTGTAATTAAGATTCTTGTTCATGGACGTTTTCTCAGGGCTAGCTGCGAAGCTCCGGTAAGTTTTTCTCTAATTGTCATATACTTTTTAAACATTTCCTTAAGTATTACCGCTACAATAACATCAATCTCTTATAACAAAACTGCTATTCTTTAATATTAAATAAATAATAACGAACAAAGCAATGCCACAGTCAGTTGCATAGGCAGTTGCATAGTTGGGCGCAGCAGCTCTTCGATTGCCAGTTGAGGAGCCATCCTCGCCAATGATATTAGCTGTGGGTGAGGGAGGGGCCAATAAATTTGTATAGGACACTTGGCTTCGCTAGATAAAGAGCAAGTGGCCGACTGTTCACGAAGTAAAATAATTTGGCCAGCGCGAAAATCTAGTGCTTAAAATCAGTCAACTGAGAGTTGAGGTTATGTTATTGTTTTCAAAACAGGTTGTAGACCACTGGGTACGTAGCTTATTGATGTTGGACATTAAAACATCTAGTTTATATTCGAGATTTTAGTTTGTCTTTGTGCTAAACTTTAAAACTATTCAATTTTTATTTCACAGGCATAAAAGGCATTTTGTACCAACTCAATTTTCTCAGCATAAAACATAGTAAAATTTATGTCTGTCAAATTGGATACTATATCTTTGATGTACATCACAGTGTACACTTCCGTACAGTGACAGTGGTATTGACACACCCACACACCCATTCACGAACAGTGGTATTGACCCTCCCGCTTAACAATACACGTACAGTGGTTCAATCTTAGTTAATTTCTCTTATCACGCAACAAACAATAAATAAATAGTGTATTAATGATTGTCAAAAATATAAATGGCTTCCTCGTTCGTCAGTGACAGTAAAAAATTATGAAAACTATTTTGATTGGTCGTAGATTTGTTATGTTAATGAATGACAACATTAATAATTATGCTATTTGTTTGGGAACAACCTGTACGTAGGCATACTTGGATTTTAATCGAGAGCTACTCTACTGAATATTTTGAGAATATACCCCTGTTCCTGTTACAGTTTCAGGGTAAATTAAACCAGACAATAAAAGAGTTACAACAAGTTAAATGTCACAAAATATATATTATTCAAAAGGATTTGTACAAATCTGAACAATGATGAAGCTGTTTTATCTTTTAATGGTGTACTTAAGAGCTCCTCTTTTCATTAAGACCTATGTCATAATATATTGGTAAAATGACTTTACGAACATCCATGTCATAATAACTAGTAAATTTAAAATGTCAAAGGAAACATTACAGTAGAGAGAAAGTAAAAACAATTTGCATGTACAGTAAACTCTGGTTAACCAATTAAATATGATGGAAGATGAATCCGGATAGTACAGAAAGTAAAAAAATTATAATTTTTAGGCAAGATTATGCCACGCAATTCCTCCCGCGATAGCGTAGGGCAAGTTGAATGTAATGCATCATACACATATTGTTGCACATCCGGTAAGCGAGCGGTGATGTTGATGTATGCATATTTACCAGATTTAAGTACCTAGAAATACACTGTAATTTAGTGGTTTCATCGTTAATTTATTCTTTTTATACTGTAAAAATATATAATTTACTTTGCAGTATATTACAACACTATATTGAAACATTTATAGTATATTTTTATTGATTTCAATAAAACGTTACCATAAATTACTGGGGCTAAACTTTAGCTTTTTGTTCTCTCAAAATCTTTGAATGTAATATGAATCATAGCAAATTAAACTAATTAATAATTATAGTAGTTTACTAGGAAATCTATAAGAACGCAATAAATTACAAAAATATCACTCTATAAAATACTACAATAAAAAATATTTACTTAATGAATGACAGTAAACAAACAGACTAATGATTGACGATGTCCCCGATCTACCCTTCATGACAATTAATTGAACTCTTCCAGCCACGTTGTTACAGCATTGTATATTTTGCCTGCGGTTTTTTTGGGTGCAAAACACAGTTACTACTGAAATACGACTATTATTTCTTAAATTTAGTGCATATATTGAAAAATTTGCTGATCAGTGCCGAGAAAGAGTGCAACGTTACCACGTTCGAACGGAATGCCGCCGCCTACTACCAGCTTTGAAACCAAGTTTGTAAGAGCCTTTTCTCATAAAGACTTTTCGACATTTTTAAAATGAGATTTAAAATGTTTTTACTGTAATTTTGTTTGCTTATTTAATTGTGTTGTTCTTAGGCTTCCACTTTTTTATTACAATTTATTAATTTGCGTACTTTAGGCTGCAGATTACTGATCACTCGTTTTCACATTATATAGATCTATTATTTTGCTACGATGCGTCAAGGGATTTTCGAAACACTAAATCAAGATTATTTATCTACATAAACAGAATTTGTGAAAAAATAAGGATAAAAGCTTAATCAACAAACCACTACAAATACAAATCAATTCGCAATTACTGTATTATCTTAAGTTTATAATAGTAATATATCATAACTAATGGTTTTGTAAGGATAATAACGTGATCAAGCGATTGATTTTCCTACTACTAAAAGCCAAAATAGAGTTGAATTTAGGACAAGTATAATAATTTTGTTTGAAGTAGTATATACTTTTGAAATTAAAGTTAAAAAATAAAACATACAGACACGTTCTTTTGTCCACCTTGTATTAAACACGTCCAAAAACGGAGTTTTGAGTAATACAAATGTAAAGTTAGTGGGTATTTTGACATGTTTTATATAATTAGTGTACGAAAACAGGACATCTCATTGAGGTGGCCCACTGTACACAACACTCATATGTTCGCAAACTGGAATTTATATTTTGGTGTGTTCACAAGCTGCATGCCTTTACACTTGTTCACAAACAAGACAACTGGCGAGGGGTACAGTTGCAGTCACACACAAAACAGCGTATGCTATCACACCACTATGACGACCGCTGACAAACTTCAAAGACCACTGAACAACTTGCTTCAAAAGGCTCCCTGGTTGCTATAAAACCAATGGTTTAGTTTAAACTTAAAACTAAAACTGGAAGTTTAGTTTAAACTTAAAACTAAAACTGGAAGACTTCTGGCCTAATATCACTTTTGATATTTTGATACAGGCCTGAAACGTTTCTTATCTAGTAGATTGTTAAGTATTTTCTTTTTTGTTGAATGAAATGTGGCCCCCCCCTGTGAACTAAGTCTGTGTGGCCCCGGGGCAATTTGCCCCTTTTGCCCCCCCCCCTCTGGGCGGCCCTGAACGGTCCTGGGACCTCTGCTTTTTCTCATTTATATTAACGATCTTCACTTAGCTGTTAAAGATTCAAGACTTGTCTTGTTTGCTGATGACACCTCTCTGGTTGTTACAAGTAAGGAAAAAGACATCTAACTCACATATTATTGTTGTGTCTCTTTATCGTACTCCTGATTCTGATTGTTTGTTATTCCTTGATAAGTTGCATAAAATGTTTAAATATATGTAATAGTCTCAAAGCCTATCTCATACTGGGAATTGATTTTAATGTTAATTTTATGAACATGAGTGATATGGTAACTAAAAATGTATATGACTTATTGGCTAGCTTTGGGTTAAATTTGGGTACAAAGGAAATAACAAGACCTTCTCAGGGTGGTGGTAGCTGTATTGATAATTTTTTAATTTTTATGCACAAGGATTATTGAAAGTGCACAGTTTTAAATGATCACTTGTCTGATCACTTAACGGTTCTTTTGATGCTTAATATGGAAGTTAGTAATAAAAAAATGAACAGCAGTTTTAAAATTCAGAGAAGAGTAATTAATAACAAGGGAATTTTCCATTTAATGTATTCTATGAAAAATATAAATTGGTTTGATATTTATCCAGAGATCAACTCGTCTTCTAAAACTGGTTTATTTCTAAATATATTTTTAATGCTTATCAATTCAATTTTTCCACTTAATCAAGTTAACAGCAATCTCAATTTTAATAGAGATAAAAAATGGTTTACTTCAAAACTGGCATTGATGAAAGAGCAATGTGATAATTTGTACTACTTGACTAGGCACTGTGATAATCCTGAGATTCATCAGAGTTATAAAGGTTCAAAGTCTGAATATAGAGTGGCTCTTAAAACTGCAAAATTTTATTACGTAAAAATAGAAAAGTAAAAAACTTGAAAAATGCAAAAAATAAGATTAAGGCATCCTGGAATTTAATTAATTCATTTCTAAAACTCTTAAATAAAGCTGCTGATAAATCATGTAATGTAGATGGTGAAGAACTCACAAGCGGCAAAGATACTTACAATATAAGATTCTTACAATATACTCTATTTATATACTGCAATGTTTAATGTTCATCAAGAATAATTTAAATGCAACTGAAAACCATGCACTTAAATATAACACTAGGAATCGGTTTGACTTAATCAACAATTTTTGTTTATGTAGTAAGCCATACACAAGCTTTTTTGGCAACAGTATTCAAGTCTTTAACTTCCTACCAACAGCAGTAAGGGACCTTCCTCTTAGAAGTTTTTAAATTTTTATGAAAAAACTATTGTTAAAATTGTTTATACTCAATTAATCATTTTTGTAATTATAGTTTTAATTTATATTATTTAATTTGGACCAGTTTTAAATGTTACTTTATAATTAAATATTAATGAAGAATGTTAGTTTCTTATTGCTTAGTATATTTATATATTTTGGTGAAAAGTGTATTATATATTATTGTTTCATATTTTCTGATATATTTACTTTGTGTTTATAACATGTTTTCATTGTTGTTGAGTTGGTTTTAATTCATTACTATTAATTGTATCGATTATATGACGTATGCCTGTACTAATTTGTTGTTCGGCAATAAAGTGATTTGAATTTGAAAGACTACTCAGGACATGATGTATTTATTGAATATACTTAAATCACTTCAACTGAAGAATAGGACTCTAATAGTTTATAAAACTAAGTAAAAGTCTACTAATAAGTATCATATTTAGCTATAATACTAATGCAATAATACTAATCATTAAATGCCTTTTGTCATTTCTTATAAATTATCTTGATGTTTATTTCTTCAACAATTTAAGAGAATGAACAGTTACATTTCAATCAGTTGAAAGCTCAGCTACCCAGAGAGAAACTAATTCAATCTTGAGTAGACATAGCTATGGAGCACCCCTATAAAACTTCATTGTTTCTTGGTTATATTTTATTGGAAGTAACTGATTTTAATTGTAATATAAAAATAACTTCAACGTCTGGATAGTATCAAGATTTTATGTTTTATTAGTGTTATATTTTTACGTCATTTGTTCATCTTGTACTGTTCATTTATATATTTTTACGTCATTTGTTCATCTTGTACTGTTCATTTATATATTTTTACGTCATTTGTTCATCTTGTACTGTTTATTTATATATTTTTACGTCATTTGTTCATCTTGTACTGTTCATTTATATATTTCTACGTCATTTGTTCATCTTGTACTGTTCATTTATATATTTTTAGGTCATTTGTTCATCTTGTACTGTTCATTTATATATTTTTACATCATTTCTTCATCTTGTACTGTTATTTATATATTTTTACGTCATTTGTTCATCTTGTACTGTTCATTTATGTACCGTATTTTTAAATACCTTTTAATTACTTTGAAGTTTTTTTGCAGGAAAATGATAAAAGCTACTTCTTATTCAACTTATTGAATGCTTAGTAGATATTTTAATCATTAGCTATCCCACAAAACATCTTGATGATTTTTAATGGCTATTTACTTAACACTCAGAATAAAGAGTAAATAATAGGATTTTATCCTTTCTTGCATTATACGAATATTTTATTTTATAAAATACATAGATGTTAAACAAATACATGATAACTTCATTAAAATTCAAAGGTACAAATTTTGTTGTTGTAACTAAAATATGCATAAAATAATCATGAAAGACAATCTAATTTAACAAAGATTTTCGTACTAAGTTCTGAAAATAAATGTACCTCTCGAGTATATCTATTGTTGTTGCTAGTTTAAGTTTTTCCTAAAAAGCATCGTACATCAAAGAGCAGATGCTGATTGATTTTACTGAGTTTGAATTATGATTAGTTGTAGTTGCAAGTACTTGATGAAGTTGATTAAAATAGGTGTTACACTTTTTGTAATTTCATGAATCCAACATATAGTTAAATTAGTATAAACTATAAAGCTAATTATTAACAGCTACATTTATTTTTATAACATCCTTTTTTTGGTAAAAATAGTAACCCTCGTGTTTTTTAATATTTCTTACGAATATTTTATGGCTAATTGAATTATGACAGGATATTTTTATATCTCATATATGGGATGAAGCTGGAAAATAAAATAATTAACATTTTGAAAATTATAACCTGTGGCCGAACCAGAAATAAATAGGTAGCCTTATTACTACATCAAAGCTTCATTGCCAAACGACTCAGAGCGAACCCCTTCGGTGCCGTTTCGCTCCACGAAAAACGCCAAAAACATAGGTTTTTATTTAAATGATTCAGTCTGTACTAAATATCATATCGTAACACCTGAAGTGTCATTTGGTTGATAAAGACCTGACCTAGTGGACCACTAGTCAGTTTATGTAAATAATAAAGTATTTTTTACGGTTAAATATGTAAAACTTTAAAAATTGTTTTTAGCAATTTTAAATTAAAAAACTCAAAATATCAACTTATGCTCTACTATATCAGGTCTTCATCTATCGAATGACACTTCAAGTGTTGCGATACGATAACTATTACGAACCGTTCAGTTGAAATATAAACGCATGTGTACTGTAAAATAGCATTGGAAATACGTAGAGGGCTTTCTTGCGCTCTGAACTTTCCCACAGTCCAAGATTTGTTTGGAAAATGCCTACCTTAACTATGTGTAGTGCACTGGTGAGTTATTTTTCTCATATCAAATACCGATTGACGAGTGTTCATTTAGAGTGTGATACATGGTGAATTTTCGCTATAAAGAACTTGAAGACCTTGTTGTTGTTCGGTTCCACTTTGCTTCACTTTTTTCGCCGAAGGTACTTTACTTATGTTAGTAAATGAAAAAGAGTTGAAGAATGTGATAACAGTGTCATCATCAGTACGGAAGAAAGTATGTCAGATCAAGTACCATCTACTAGTAACTCTACTAAACAAATTTTGGTTTTAAAGTGGGTAAATAATTGTGGAATACGGCATCTGCTCTGAAATAAAGCAAAATTTGAGGCCTCGTACAGTTCGGTGGAAAAAATTTAAATTGTTTGCAGAATTGTATTGCAGAGGCCTAAAAGTTCGGCCCATAATTAATCTGTTGCCATTGGCAGTCCACCATGTGGTGATGTTCAGGAACTTTTTGGTGCCTCAGTTACGCCTACTTGCCACACATCAGGACTCTCAAAGACTTTTTTATGTCAGTTGTTTCTAGCGTACTTGATTTCGCGATTTGGTGATGTTCCATGGGCTACGCGATTCCATGACCTTACGTAATATGACTTTTGGCTATGGGGTGATCTGAATAGTAATTTTTTTTTGTTGAAGCTTTGTGATATAGCTGAACTTAAGCAGTGCATAGAAAATGAGGTTGCTGCTATTCCTTTACCAAAGTACAGTAGGCCTTCGAATTTTCAAATGTTGGCCCTGGCTCAACTGTATTATAATATGTGGCTGGCTGAACAAAACATGCTTTCGTTCCCACGACCGTTTGGACATGAAAACTAATTTTCAATATACAGTATAAGATTTAGTAGCCTTTGATTGACCATAACATTTTTCTTTTGGTCAGTCTGGACAGATTACAATAAATGTTTTTGTTTGTATTTTTTTATAAAATCTAGTTTTGTAAAAAGTGTAATATTGGAAAATAATTATTATTAGTGCATATATACATACACTATATATATACACACATATATATATATATATATATATATATATATATATATATATATATATATATATATATATATACAATAATATTAATAATATTATTAGTGTAAATACATATATATATATATATATATATATATATATATATATATATATATATATATATATATGTATACACACACAAATGTCAATGTATAAGAAAATAAATATTATTACAAGTACCTACCTATTAAAATTTTTCAATATTTTTCTTTTCTTTTTTAAGATTAGTTGTTGTTAATGTCTGAGGATGCCAACATTGTAGACAGAAGGCCTAACAAAAATAATTTTTTCAGAATTATTGAAAATTTAAAAATTTTTTGGAGGATTTTTTTTTCAGTACAAGTAAACGTCACACAACACAAATTTATTACAATATAAGCACAAAATGCACAAATATTATGGTGATCGATTTCGGTGAACCACGCTCACCTTCCTCAGACCAGAGGGATTCACAAAAGAATCTTTTTTTTTATTTTACCATCCTTAATAATATAAAACAAATTTTAAACATCAGCTAGAGGAAAAAAATCAACATTTTTCCAATGAGTTTTAATGGTGTTTTACTAAACTATCAAGTAAGACATTATTATGTTTATTTATGAGAGCTGAAGAATGGTCATTTACAAGGTCATTTGGGTGCATGGGTAATGAGGGAATTGAGGGGTGAATACTTTAAGAGTCTACATAGGCTGTCGGCCATGATGGTTGTAATCCCATAAGAAAAATGTTATTTGCAAATCCATATTTTTCGTTATTTATTGTCCAAAATTTGTGTATGAGGTGTCAATTCATACGTTATCAGGCCCGGACTGGCTCATTGAAAAGGGCGGTGGACAACCGTCGCCAAGGGCGCTGAGATATATTGAGAAATTGAGGTGCTGGAACTGTACCTGAAAAAAAATATTCTGGGGGGTTTGGGGAGTATGGAATACCCCCCAATGGAAGTGGGGGGTCCGGGGGTCCTCCCCCGGAAAATTTTTGAAAATACCATCATTGAAATAGGCAATTTTACGCTATCTAAGTACATTTTTGCAACTTGTAATCCAAGATCTTTTTTTATTTTTTATTTGAACAATTTTTTAACAAATTTTTTAATAAAAATATATATATAAATCTTCACTTTATTTTTGTAACTATATATTATTTCATATTCTACATCATGTTTATTATATATTATTGACTTGGATATTAACTGTATTAGTGTATTACAAAATCCCATGACATCGGAAGGTTCAGTTAAATGAAACAAGGCGCTTTGGTTTAATAATTCCTAATGTATTTAATAATCGTAAAATACATCGTTTACTAGTATTAAGGTAAGTGATAGAGCCAAACACTAACAATAAGTAATTAAGTAAATGGTCCTAGAATGTTAGTAAACGCCTCATTTCTGTGCTTGAGTTTGTTTATTATCGTTTCACCATCAATTTTACTCATAATATCCTTTTCACTTTGCATGATTATTAAAGATTCAAGATTTGGATTTGTCATTGTGGACCTCAGACGAGTTTTAATAAGTTTCAAATTGGAAAATATTCTTTCACAGCTAACTTGGGTTAATGGAATTGTAAGCAAATATTTATAAACTTTATAAAGTTCTTTGTATTGCAAGCAATACATATTATATTCAACAAGCACTTTAAATGCACACTTTATACAAGTGTTACAGGTCACTTGCTTCAGTACACTTTACCGAGTCTAGGTCAAATTTATCTTCGTCGCCACCTTCAAAGTCTTCGTGATCTAGTTCATTATCTGATTCCTCTTCTGACTCTCTTCCCCTCATCTGAAATTGCTTATGAATGTACTTTACCTTACTAAGGTAATGTAAGTTTTAAGCCCACCTAATTATTCTGAATAATTACTGAATAACTAGGTAGGTAGGAGGTGGTGTTTATTACGTTAAAATATGCATTTTAATATTCTCACCGCTAAGGCAGTGAAAATATTTGGCGTGAATATTTTTGTTACTAGGCGCCCTACCGCGAGGGCGCTGAGGACGCCCGAGGAGGAGGGCGCACCGGGACGCGTCCCGGTGTCCCGGCGGGCCAGTCCGGGCCTGTACGTTATCATATTGCGCATTGCGTTTGCTTTTGATATTTTGAATACATATGTCTAGTTTTGAAGAATAGGTGAAATTAAAAGAAATTTGTTTGGAAAAATCTGTTTAAAAATAATGTTTAGTTTGGATACGTGTGATTGTATATCCAGTTAGAAAATAACATTGTTCTTCTGGGCTTAAAACCAACATGGCCGACAGCCTCTGCAGACTAAGCCCCCCCTTGGCTAAATTCTGAATCCGCCACTGCGGCTGACTAAAAATGTTAAAATTAAAAATATCTTAAAAAATCATAAACTAAAAAAATTATTAATTACTAAACTTATGGACTATTTAATACCATCATACCTGTATGGGTGGGTCAATACCACTGTACATGTATGGATGGGAAAGTAGGTCTATACCATTGTACGTTTACCACCAGACCTGTATGGGTGGGTCAATACCACTGTACATATATGGATGGGTAAGTAGGTCTATACCATTGTACGTTTACCACCAGACCTGTATAGGTGGGTCAATAATACTGTACACGTATGGATGGGTAAGTAGGTCTATACCATTGTACGTTTACCACCAGACCTGTATAGGTGGGTCAATAATACTGTACACGTATGGATGGGTAAGTAGGTCTATACCATTGTACGTTTACCACCAGACCTGTATGGGTGGGTCAATAATACTGTACACGTATGGATGGGTAAGTAGGTCTATACCATTGTACGTTTACCACCATACTTGTATAGGTCGGTCAATACTACTGCACATGTATGGATGGGTAAGTAGGCCTATACCATTGTACGTTTACCATCAGATCTGTATAGGTGGGTCAATACCACTGTACATGTATGGATGGGTAAGCAGGTCTATACCATTGTACGTTTACCACCAGACCTGTATAGGTGGGTCAATACCACTGTACATGTATGGATGGGTAAGTACGTCTATACCATTGTACGTTTACCACCAGACCTGTATAGGTGGGTCAATACCACTGTACATGTATGGATGGGTAAGTAGGTCTATACCATTGTACGTTTACCACCATACTTGTATAGGTCGGTCAATACTACTGTACATGCATGGATGGGTAAGAAGGCCTATACCATTGTATGTTTACCATCAGACCTGTATAGGTGGGTCAATACCACTGTACATGTATGGATGGGTAAGTAGGCCTATACCATTGTACGTTTATCATCAGACCTGTATAGGTGGGTCAATACCACTGTACATGTATGGATGGGTAAGTAGGTCTATACCATTGTACGTTTACCACCAGACCTGTATAGGTGGGTCAATACCACTGTACATGTATGGATGGGAAGTAGGTCTATACCATTGTACGTTTACCACCATACTTGTATAGGTCGGTCAATACTACTGTACATGTATGGATGGGTAAGTAGGCCTATACCATTGTACGTTTACCATCAGACCTGTATGGGTGGGTCAATACCACTGTACATGTATGGATGGGTAAGCAGGTCTATACCATTGTACGTTTACCACCAGACCTGTATAGGTGGGTCAATACCACTGTACATGTATGGATGGGTAACTAGGTACTATTCTGTATAGGTGGGTCAATACCACTGTACATTTATGGATGGGTAAGCAGGTCTATACCATTGTACGTTTACCACCAGACCTGTATAGGTGGGTCAATACCACTGTACATGTATGGATGGGTAAGTAGGTCTATACCATTGTACGTTTACCACCAGACCTGTATAGGTGGGTCAATCAATACCACTATGCATGTATGGATGGGTAAGTAGGCCTATACCATTGTACGTTTACCACCAGACCTGTATGGGTTGGTCAATCAATACCACTATGCATGTATGGATGGGTAAGTAGGCCTATACCATTGTACGTTTACCACCAGACCTGTATGGGTGGGTCAATACCACTGTACATGTATGGATGGGTAAAAAGGCCTATACCATTGTACGTTTACCACCAGACCTGTATAGGTGGGTCAATACCACTGTACATGTATGGATGGGTAAGCAGGTCTATACCATTGTACGTTTACCACCAGACCTGTATGGGTGGGTCAATACCACTGTACATGTATGGATGGGTAAGCAGGTCTATACCATTGTACGTTTACCACCAGAACTGTATAGGTGGGTCAATACCACTGTACATGTATGGATGGGTAACTAGGTTTATACCATTGTACGTTTACCACCAGACCTGTATAGGTGGGTCAATCAAAACCACAATGCAGGTATGGATGGGTAAGTAGGCCTATACCATTGTACATTTACCACCAGACCTGTATGGGTGGGTCAATACCACTGTACATGTATGGATGGGTAAAAAGGCCTATACCATTGTACGTTTACCACCAGACCTGTATGGGTGGGTCAATACCACTGTACATGTATGGATGGGTAAGTAGGCCTATACCATTGTACGTTTACCACCAGACCTGTATGGGTGGGTCAATACCACTGTACATGTATGGATGGGTAAGAAGGCCTATACCATTGTACGTTTACCACCAGACCTGTATGGGTGGGTCAATACCACTGTACATGTATGGATGGGTAAGTAGGCCTATACTATTGTACGTTTACCATCGACCTGTATAGGTGCGTGGTTAGACCAATATCACCATATGTGTATAGTTTTATACCATGAATTTTTCAAAACCATTTTTTATGGCTTGGTATAAATTACGTGTACTTAACAACATAGCTTGAAAAGTGAACAAATCCAACAGTATATAATGTTTTTAAATCATGCGATAGATAACAGAATAAAACTTAAATGTTGTGAGCAAAAGTATGACTAATGTTCATAAAGACTATCCAGAGAGCCATTCTTTTGGTCACCATATTTTAGTTTAATTCTGTTTTTTATCACATGATTTTTTTAAATTATATATTGTTGGACTCTAAAATTATTGGGTTAAGGGTTTTTTTTAGAATCAATCAGCACAATTAATTTTACCACGACTAAATTTTAATCTCCTGATCTTGCTATTTTAATAAATTTTATAGAAAATTAAAAAAGTATGTGTTTGTAGCATGGCCCCACCCCCAAGTACTATTGTGCAATCATAATAAATATAACAATAGATGGTAAAAAAGTTACCTCTGTTTTGTTCCGCCACCAATCACGTTTTTTTTCAGCACAAGATTGGTGGTGGAACAAAACGGAGGTAACTTTTTTACCTATTGTATTGTTAATTTCAACCAATCAGGATAATACCGATAGCATAATAATGGATAATAAATATATTTCATTGGTGACAATCTTAAAATATTTTTTTTTAATGAAACTTTAAAAAATTTCCTAATAAAAAAGGTCAGATAATATATATTTGTAATGTAAGGTAATATATAATAATTGTGGTTAAATGGTCGAGAGTACTAAATAGAACTGACTTCACCCCATAAATAAAGGCTTTTTTGTTTACAATAATGTTTTTATTAATCAATATGGTTTGATCTCCTGGGTTTATTATTTATAACCACTCATGAAAGTTAGAAGCCACAAAAACATTCCCGAATATGTTTCCAAATCAACCTTTGATGGTCTTTTAACAACATCAAAGCTCCAATCTCAGTTTGTGCTTTTAACAACTCAATTTGTAAAACAAACGAATCGAGTAAATGGCAGAGCAGTTAGAAACACGACATTGTTGATCACATTGGAACCATAAATCGACAGCCAATAGAGTGCTTGACATTCAGTTTAAATTGAAACCTAATACATTTCCTGTCAGAATAAATATGTTACAATGTCTCTGACAAATTTATGTTTAATAAATGTATGATATCATTCTTTAAGGTCTCTTTACTTGTTATTATAATTTTGGATGTAATTTAAAACTCAAAAACTCCAGTAATATTGTTTATTTATTTTTTTTTTTTTTTATTTATTTCATGAGGCCTTTCAGTAACAAAGTCATCATCAAACACTACATATTAGTATCAAGTGAGCACTGATGATGTAACTTTGTTACTGAAAAGCATCACAAATATAATACAAATATTACTCGAGTCCTTTCATACATTCATACTCAAAACGAATTACTATAGTACAGTACTAAATAAAAAAATGTAAAAAATAAAAAAAACTAATGAATTCATAAAATTTTTAATAATTAGTACAATAGGCTTTAATACAGTACTATAGAATATAACCAAATAGATATAGAAAAATTATTATTTAAATAACATTATTTTATATTTATAAAGGCTGTATACAAAATCCCTTGCCAACTTAATAATTTCTGAACGATTACAGATAAAGCAATAAAATTTGATACATCATTGCTGCACCTTTAAAACTACTTTTCTTAAAAGTAAGTACCATTTATCTGTCAAACCAGGGGGCGGCAGATCCGCAAGGAGTTAGAATAAAACTTAGTTTATTTAGTTTACTGAGGGGAAGGAAAGCTCTGAAGCCATTCTTAGATTGCACTTCAACCTTAGGTTTATTGTGCTCCCCTGTTGCCTACTAGACTGGGGTACCTATTCCAAGCGGCTTAGCCAGCTCTAAAATCTTTTTCCCCAGACTAGCCACCATTCTTTCTCCTGAGAGCTCGTCCCAGAACATTCTCCTTCCACTGAGCTCCAGAGCTTAGCACTCAATTAATAGATGTTCAGCAAACTCTAAATGAGAGCTTAGATCAAGTAGTACATAAAATTAAAGGTCTTTTGACCATATCCAATAGAGAAAGGTCCACAAGGAGTTCAACAAAAACACTAAATATAAGCATAGGTCAAGATATACATCCTTTTTAAGGGGGGTTGTCTAGCACAGATGAATACTGCAAACAGCACTTTAAAAGGCTGATCCAGTACAAACTAGCAGGTGTTCAAAGATTTTAATGGGGAAAAGTGATGCTTATTTAAAAAAATATTTTTAAAGTAAATGTTCGGATTGCTAACGCTTGCTCTCAACTAACCACATAATGTACATTTGTATAACAAACGTAATGCATAAAGCAGCATTTTTACTATTATTATTTTTTTTATCTATTAGAGCACTTAAATTGTGGGCACTAATAAAATGTCCTACTAAACTAATTAAAATCTTTGAACATCTGTCATTTTGTACTAGATCAACCTTTTTAAGTGGCGTTCACATTATTCATCTGTGCTCTATATATATATATATCGTATGGTTTTTTTGTCAGCTACCTCCATAAGACATGGATGACAAATGACAAGGATAATTTAGGCAGCTGTAACTGAGATATGATAATGAGTGAGGCAAGGCCAAAAGTACAGAAAATTACAGGATTTGTTGATAATTCCGTTTTTCTTTTTATTAAAAGACCGGCGCATGAGGTTCAATTTTGATATGAACATGGAACAAAAGCTATAAATTAAAATCATATTTTAAAGCTTACTGAATCTGAAAATAATTTCAAACTACCTAAAACATATGACTTTAATATTTAGTTTAAAATACCAATAGATATTTATAATACATCATATAGTATTACTCATAAAACAAATAAAATAATTATATATTCAAATATTAGAACTGTAAAAACAATCATATTTTAAATATATGTCTGTGATATAAAATGATAGTTAAACAATTCTTCTATGAGAGTAATTATCTCTATCAATGTCATTGTATTCATATACCATAAGAATAAATTCATCCTTAAGTATGATGACAAGAATAAAGCAGAAGTTAACAATTATTGTGGTTGTCGTAATAGCACCATCATATATTTGTTACTTGAGGAGTTAGAAAATCGTTACCACTAAACAATTGCAGAAAAAAGAAAAACACAGAAAATACAAATGAAACAAAACGATTTTGAGAAAGACGTTAAAGGAAGAGTTGGTTGATAATCCCATTGTTCCCCTACGATGTGGAAGCACTCTAACTAATGTTTCTCACAGTAACCATTGTGTTATTCCATGCCTTTGGAATGAATTAATTACAGTTTTATAGTTCACTGAATTAAACTACTTAATAATAATAATAATTGATTTCCTTCAATATATTACGAAACATTTTAGGAAATAAATTATTACTATTATAGTTTTCGAGGTAATAAAGTCTTCTGTACTGTTGTCTTCACTTTCTTCGATAAAAAAACCAAGAGGTTGTAAATAAATGAAAATTCTACAATTTTAGTCCTTCCAATTCTGTACTTATAGCTCTATATTTGGTATGTGAAATAAACTAAGAGAAATATTTTTATAGAATGTTTGTAATTTATTATTAAGACAGGAAAAATAAGCTAACAATAATTAAATTTCAACTTTAGCTTAGCAAAATTTATCAAAAATACTACATTTTAAATAGTTTAGGATAGGAACTAACAAAGCACGTGTGTTTAGAAGCAAGCAACATTTTTTTGTGTAGATATTATTTGTAAATGACATCTCTGTTACTTCAGGTATTAATGTCCAACAAAACGACCAATGAACAGAGGAGTATTGTAGGCCACATGGTAGATGATAAAGAGGAATGGATGATCTGCTTTGAAAAGCTCAGGCTCAGGCATAACAAGACATCTCGCCATAAACACCATTCCTGAGCATAGAAGACAAACAGATTGTCAAAAAACTTGTAATAAACAAGGTGATGAACTAAAAGCAAAACTAGTGACGTATACACTACTATCAGTAAATGTGATTGATTGATAGGTACTGTATAATAAATACAAACAAATATTTATTTATAGTGCTGGATAATGAATCCAATTATCCATAACCAAGCATCTGAATGAAACACACAATCACTACTTTGAATGTACAACATCATACACTAATAGTTTTCAAAAGCTGAAAAATGAATCTTGTTGGACAAACTGATTGTGTTGATAAATGCATGGATTGGCAAGGATTTAGGGCAACAAGATGGTCAGAAAAAAGTATTGTATAAATATGTTTACAGTGATTTACATTTGTTTATAGCACAATTAAAAATCACTTCTCATAAGTTGGCACAAACTACTAGTAAAAATAAAAATTTTCAAATCATAATGAACAAACCCGCAAATACAAATTGTTTGGATGAGTCCAAAAATACAAAGAAGTAAATGTTTAGATCTACAAGAATTATGTTGCTATAAAATTAAATGTAATATGCGTCCTTTGAAAAATTGACAGTTAAATTAAGTCCAATAAAAAAATGTAAAATTATAGAGACATTTGCCGGCACTCATCTTTCTTCACACAACACTCAGGTCCATTAAAAGTCAAGTGAAGTGCTTGTTGAGAGGTTTAGGGTACACGTACAATACACTGGCAATACAGGTGGGTCAATACCACCGTACGTGTAAGGGTGGGTGGTTGGGTAAACACTATATGTATAAGAGTAAACGAGTGGGTCAATACCATCATATGTGTAAGGGTGGACGGGTGGGTTAATACCACTGTATATGTTTGTCGTAGTAGTCTCACAACTACAATACACTTAGACTTTCTTCAATTCACACATATTCCTTATTGTACAGCTTTAAAGTTGAGCAGATTAAATTTCTCAACTACTAGCTGGCCCATATCGTGGAACAGTTTTCAAGGGCAAGATGATCTCCTTATTAACGATCTGTCAATACCTGTGGATGGAATTAAACTCCTGTGTGGAATAGACACTGTTGAATTGGTTCCAAACTGGTGTGGGCAGATGTAACTACTGAACTTGTAAATAGGGATTGACACTGATCAATCATTTGAATGTGGAGAGTCTATCCAAACCATGAATCACAGAGTTACATAGTGTCCCCTGCGCTGTTTTACGGAGGGATTAGCTAGCATAAATAGAATCAGTTAGACAGGTATTTAATGGTTTGATGGATTGGATTTAGCTTTGTGATAGGAGATCACTTGATATTTTTATTAATATCTAATAAAAACATCAACATCAACAGGACAGTAAACAATGAGCATTTTTTGTTTCAACGACCACAAATCTCCGAGAAAACGTTAGCAAAATTGATTCCTTTCCTTTAGGAGCTTGTCCTATTGTGATGCAGAACATGAGTAGGCCTGATGTTTTGAAAATAAATAGACCTAGTCATAATTTAAGTGATTCAGATAGGCCTAAGTCAGATCGAACTATTACTTTGTTCTTTTGGAATGTCCAGTGTATTAATAATAAAATTGATTTTATTAATCATATTGCGAGTGACAATAATTATGATGTAATCTGTATAAATGAACACTGGCTTAAAGAAAATGAAATCAGCAATTTTTCATTGCTTTACATTGCCAGTAGCATTGTCAGGCTTTACTACTGCGTCCTTTTTTTGCAGAACTATTATGGCACATGGAGGGTCATTAATTCTAATTAGAGATGACAAGATTTTTAAATTTATGATAGGACTATAATGCTGGCTGAAGAAACCAGTTGTGAGGTGTCTGATGTTATGCTACCCGCTTTTAATACTGTTATTGTGACTATGTATAGGTCTCCCATATGCAATGTTACAGATTTCTTTGACAAATTACATGCAGTCTTAGCTAGTGTCCATGGTATGAAACTTAACGTTATTATAGCTGCTGATTTTAATATAAATTTTTTAACCTCTGACGGCAATACTGCTCAACTCTGTGACCTTATTGACAATTTTGGACTGCATATTACAGTAAATGAAATCACCCGACTGAGTGAAACTGGTATAGGAGGATCCTGTATTGACAATGTTCTTAGTTCAATTCATCCAGATCGTTGGATTTTATGTCATTAACCCTAGAATCATAAACTTTCGTCTGTCAGACGACGCATAGTATATTTTTTGCTGGTTTTTACGATAAAATGCGCCAATGAGGCTTCCCCCTCCGTCTACTTTCTTTGTTCATCACCCCTCAGTCCTGACCTTGATTTCAAGCGTGGAGGTCGTTTTGTTTGTTCTCTGCACTGTGTAAGTCGTCTAGTAGACGAAAGTTTATGATTAGTGAAAGTTTTCAATGTTGTACATAGTTGTAAATATCTCATTTTCTTATTGCAGTTATACTTTTCTTCTTTAGTAAAATAATGTAAATATATGTGTGTTTTATTCACAACTATCATTATACTGTACATAAACATTTTTTTAAGTTTTTAGTAGTTAATTTTTTGATAACTCAGACAATATGGACAATTTAGCAAACAATGATGATCAGTTAGTTGCTGTTATTTCTGAATTAGATAGAGAACCGTTATCATCTAGTCCATTACATGACAGTATAGGTAACGTTAGTGATCACAGTGAAGTGGATTTCGAGGAAGAATCTTTACACTGGACAGATAGTGATGCTGACCCACCCTATGTGCCCAACAGTTCCGAAGATGAAACGGCTGATTCGGATCAGGAAGAAAGACATTCTGCAATCCAACCACAATCTTTGACTTCTTTATCAGGTAACGACTTTCTACAATCAGATCATGATAGTTCAAACAATTCTATTGAGAATAATATAAATCACCATCCAAATATCATATTTCCAGATAAAACAATTCTAAGGGGTAAAAATGGTCATAAATGGTCTGCAAAAAAGTCGCAAAGGTCCAGTGGCCGAACTCCAGCCCGAAATATTCATACGAGGCAAAGGCCGTATACGATAATGAAGGAGCAAATGTGGAAAGTCCAATGGACGCTTTTAGTTTATTTATCTCTGATGACATGCTAAACAAAATTATCACACACACTAATACCGAGATCAATGTAAACCGTTTGAAATATAAAATAATTACAGCAACAAACTGCATCACTGATTTAGTTGAAATAAAGTCTCTTATTGGTCTTTTACTTTTGACAGCTGCTCAAAAGAGCAATCATTTGAACTCTTCAGAATTATTTGACAGCAGTTTCAGTGGATCATGCTACATATCTTGCATGTCAAAGGACCGTTTTGACTTTCTCTTAAACAATTTAAGATTTGACAACAAGGCCACAAGACATTTGCGTCGTGAAAATGACAAATTTGCTCCCATACGTGAGATATGGGACAACTTTATTTCAACTTGTTCTCACAACTACATTCCAGGAGGATACCTGACGGTTGATGAACAACTCATTGCTTTTAGAGGGCGGTGTCCTTTCCGAATGTATATGCCCCAGAAGCCCAATAAATATGGGCTAAAAATTATACTAATCTGTGATGTCAAAACAAAATACATGCTAAATGCAATTCCTTATCTTGGTAAAGGTACTAATCCAACAAACCTTCCTTTAGCAACATATTTTGTGAATGAAATAACCAAGCCTATTCATAATTCTAACATAATTATTACCATAGATAATTGGTTTACTTCAGTTGACATGGCCGATTCACTTTTATCTAATCACAAACTGACCATTATTGGAACTATGAGAAGAGATAAGCCACAGATACCACCAGAAATGTTAATAGTAAAAGGAAAACGTCTTGGGACTGCTATGTTTTGTTATGATGGCTTGAAAACTATGGTATCATACAAAGGAAAGACAAATAAGAATGTAATTCTTTTATCAACATGTCATGATGATGGGAAAATTGCGGCAAGCGGAAAACCAGAAATAGTTGAAAACTATAATGAGACCAAGGGTGCCGTGGACGCTTTTGACGAAATGTCAACAGTTATGTCTACTTCAAGAAAAACTAGGAGATGGCCAATGTGCATTTTTTATTCTATGTTAAACACAACACTTATCAATGGATGTCATCTATGTAGATAGAATGGTACAAAAAGGTAAAAAACCACTCAATAGACGGGAGTTTGTAAAAGACATATCTCAAACACTTATAGCTCCTAAACTACAACAGAGACTGGAAACTCCAACTTTGAGACGCTGCCTAAAAAGGAAAATAGCGGAAATCCTCGGCAAAGACGATATCCCTGAAGAGCCTCAACCAGGTACATCAGAAAGAAAAAAGATTTGTGCTTTTTGTCCTTCAAAAAAAAGGAGAATGACTCGGTTTTTGTGCAAAACATGTAGGCGACATATGTGCCTTGATCACCAGGCAAAGCAGTGTATTGATTGTGCCAATTGAAATGAAAACAGGAAATATCATTTTGTAATCAAAATATGTATTATTTGTATTATTAACAATGTAAATTAATGTATTAATTAAATTTACTTTAAAAGTTTGTTTTGTATTTTTTATTAATTTTTTCCTGGGAGTAGTCTGACAGACAATAGTTTATGATTAGTGTTACTACACAGACAGTTTATGATTCTAGGGTTAATATTGCTGTGTCAGACCATAACGCAATCTTGTTTACTGCCTGTTTAGAGGAGGAACTTCAGATTCAGGACTCTACTGCTAGGCCTTGACTTAGTAATAGTGTTAGGCCTATAAATAATTATAAGTCACTACATTTTGTAAAAATGTTGGCTCAAATTAATTGTATCAATGTATATAATATAGAAGGTGATGTAAATTGTAAATTGAAATCCTTCGTAGATTTATATTCTTATGGGCACTAAATAGTGCTATTCCACTTAAACATGTCTCTGTTAGAAGGTGAAATAATTGCTGTAAATGGTATCATGAGGGCCTTGTTGGTTTAAAAAAAGTTGTATAGGCTGTACTATTTGAAGAATAGCTGTACTACAGCAGGATTGGAGGCTATTAGAATAAGGTATATTCAGACAAAAAAAATTAATAAACAAGAGGTTAGAAATGCTGAACATAGATTTAACAGTAATATAATTGAAACATCTATAAATAAAACCAAAGCTGCTTGGAATGTAGTTAACCAAACAATTAGTATAAACAGGAAACCTTTACAGGTATTAAATGAATTAAGTCTTACTAATTTTGGTAATTTTTTTATTGAATCTATTGATATGATTAGTAATAACATTCCACCTAGCAATATTGATTATAATGTATATATAAGTGCTGTAAA
The DNA here is from genome assembly GCA_035578905.1 of Stictocephala bisonia. NCBI lineage: Eukaryota > Metazoa > Arthropoda > Insecta > Hemiptera > Membracidae > Stictocephala > Stictocephala bisonia. Next base: position 20,042 of record JAQJVL010004210.1, on the reverse strand, counting down.
TGCTAATAGGCCTATTTCAAGTAAATTTGTATTGCAGGAGTTCACTGTTGAAAGTGTATATAAGGCAATTTGCTGCTCAAGTAAAAGCACGTGTCTAGATATTTATGGAATTAATGCTCTTATTTTTAAGATTGCTGCTAAGTATGTATTTGAAGTCTTAGCTTACTTGTTCAATGAATGTATAGGCCGAGGGATTTTTCCTAACATTTTGAAACGAAATAAGGTATTACCAGTTTATAAAAAAAGCAAGCGAGATGAACTAAAAACCTATAGGTCTATAACTATTATTTCAGCATTGTCAAAGATATTTGAGTATTTGGTTCACAAACAACTTGTTAACTACAGTACAACCTCGGTTATCAGGCCTAATGTGACAAAGATCAAGCCGGATACGGTAAAAGCCGGATAAAACATAAGTCATAAATTACTTGGATTTATTGGAGATACACATTTAGTAACTGATGACAGACAGCATGCGTAAGCGGAGCGCCTACAATTGCATGTGACGCACCGCGTTCTGCAGCAATTGTAATGAAACGAACAATGTTTATCACGATCGTCTGGGTAAATTTTATCGGCCAACGCTTGCAAATCAAATACAATTTCACACAACTAGTTTGGAATATAGATTTTTCCATTTTCTTCAGGTATATTTCAATTACCTATCTCTAAAATTAAACTTGAAAACTCACCTGCTTTCAAACTGCCTTTAAGATGAACTCTCATGTTGGTTTTCAAGGAACAAACTTGGACTTTAGGCCAAATGTTAGACTTTTCAGACACACGTTAAACTTCATCAGCTTGGGTTCTCTAGGAACAACAGGTTAAGTACGTCTGAAGTCTCTGGCTATTAACATCGTGACTCCACTCATCAGTTTAAGATTACATCTAATGTCCTGAAGAGTCCTGTCCAAAGCTTCATTACCTCTCTTGTGGGTCATTGTACACTCGTCCCAAATTATTAACTTGCAATCTTTTAGTACTTGCACTATGTTGCTTTGTTTCAATATGTTGCAAAGTGCAGTCTCAAAGTAATTAAAGTCTAAAGGAAGTGTGAAGGCATAGTGAGCTGGTTTCCCTCCATCCAACAATGTTGCTGCTATGCCAGACAAAGCAAAGGCAACAGCAGTGTTCCTGTCTTTTCTGACGCTAGTTAGAAATAAATTGATTAAAAATGTTTTCCCTATACCACCTGATGCGTCAAGAAAAAATAGTATTCCAACTTCTGATCAATGCTGGCCATAACTTCATCGTATACATTTCTCTGCTCGTCATTAAGTTTTGGTATATTTTCAGCAACCAACTCAGACAAATGCACTGTTTTGTAAGATAGTTCTTTCAAGTAATCCTGGATGACCGTGGTAGTGGTGGTACATGGACTTGGAGAAGGAAGACCGAACTGTTGAAGTGATTGGTTGGCTATTAATGACACTAACGATTCTAATGACTGCTAGCATTTTTTATAAATTATGTTGTTCAGTGGTTCAATCGGTAAACATGGACAGTCGTGTTCTATTTGTCTCTTGAAATCTTCAGAAACACTGTTTCTACATTGTTCCCATAGTACTAAGGATTCGCTGGTTGGAAAAATACCAAAATTACTGCGAAAAGTTGTCTGATTTTGTTAGCTGACTCCGACACAACTGCTTCTTTCAAGATAATGTCCCAATGATTGTCATTTTTAAGTAAACCTAACGCCAAACAAGCTGACTGATACGTGAAATGAATTATACCAGATACTCTCTTAAGATCATTAAAACACATTGGGGCTTTAAAATGATGAGGAAGCATGCGCAAGTAGTAACATTTTACATTATTAGGGTGAACAGTGTAAACCCGACGAGTACATGATTTTTTTAAATCCTGGATATCCCGGAACAGGTTTGCCTTGTTTTCATTGCCAAAACATATTTTTTGTCCAGATGTAGTAAGCAGGAACTTAACTGTAGATTAAGTTTCTGGCAAAGTTGTCAGATTTACACAATTGAAAGAACCCAATAAGAGTGGTTTTTGGTTGATTTATTACTTTGTCTTGAATGTTTTCGGAATTGAAATAAACTCTCTGGCCATTTTCAAGATAAACAGCTAGATGCATAACAGGAGGAGATCTATCATGAATTGAAAAGCAAAATATGTGCCATGCCACTTCGGAGCTACTTCTTGTAGCCTTAATGAAGCTACTTTTTATTTTTGATATGTTGAACAACTTAAATGAGAGATGAAAATAAAACTTCTTCAATGATAAAAATGGTGTTTATTTTTCTTCTTATAACTTCAACAAATAATAATAATAACGAAAATAAAAGAGCTTTCTTTATTTTTATTAAAGGAACACAAATAAATTAAAAATCAAAAAACAAATCAAATATCTTCAGACCAGAACCTTTTTTTTTATTGATTAATTCTTAATTCAAAAATTTAGAAAATTGAAAATATCTCAAAATTGAAAATTGAAATTGAAAATCAAAATTTAAAATCAAAATCAATATTGAAAATCAAAATTAAATTGAAAATCAAAATCAAAGTTGCAAATCAAAATTGCCTCCGGGAGATCTGAAAAGAAATAAATAACCAGCTTTTAGTGACTTGAAACATTTTCCTTTTTTACAAAATTTTTAAACAGAAGACAAAGCACTCCAAGAACTGTCACTAGAAGAGTGACTACAAACAAGAACAAGTTTTAACCGCGCATGCTTGGTGGATCTTACCCTATCTACTAAAACCCTACTGAAAAACCTAACTAGAGAAAACTTGTAAAAATTACTTACGTAGCTGTCCTGGAGGTTTTAACCCACAACGTGACCACAAACAAAGCGCGACATACGCTCACTCACTCACTAGCGACAAGGAAAATTGCCGATCCGGAAAACAAGACTCCGAACGGTTAAAATCGCCGTGAAGAACAAACGTGGTCACTCGCCAAAAGATTACTTAAAACTGCCCGAACGCCCGCAAACCTTCCACCAACGGACTTACCCCCTCCTTACTCTAGAAGCTAAATCAACCAATAAGAACCCTCTAAACCAGGACAACCGAACAAGTAAGACTCACCAAACATGTTGACTTCAGAAAACATGTCGCATGAAATTGACAGGAAATTAACAACGTGAATATACTGGTTATTTAGCTAATTTAAATGGGAAAAAACTACTTTTTTATTTGAAAGGGGAAGATTCTGAATTTTTCTCAAAACTTGGAGAATTTATATTGAAAACTTTTGGTAAAAGAACCAAACACCCAAATCTCTCAGTTCTTACAATATTTAACATTTTCTAGACACAATTCTCTAAAATCATTATAATGAGACAATTAACAATTGTTACATTATTTTCCCCCTTCACAAGAAAAAAAAATTTTTTTTTTTTTGAAACCCTATCATCATCACATCTCTAAAAGGACATACTATTTTCTAACCTTAACAACCATTTCTTTCAAAGCTAACCTAACCCTTTCCTTTTTCAGATCTCCAAACAAAAGTTTCTCTCTTAAACTACCATCTTACAAACTACTACAACATTTAAAATTTGTAATCACAGTCACTTGAAACTCGGGTCAAGAGCACAAGACCAGTCCATTGTTGACAGTCATTGTTGTCCCCAGTCCATTATCCATCGGTAGTAGAATGGGACCACAAGCTTGTCCCCTCATCAGAACAGCTGACTGCTTGGCCGATCGATAAACTAGACCGGTTTGGGTTGACTACGGCCGTCGTCACACTTCATCCTCCAGCCCACAGCAAGTGTCTCACATAAACAACAGTTAACCAAAAAAGGCATTAGACAGTGTTGACATACAACGCTCTGTTGCGTGTTCCATGTGATGTAATGTATGTAGATCGGAGAGCCATTCAAAAGAATAGTTTTTTTTTTTTTTTTTTTTTTTTTTTTTTTTTTTATTTCCCCTTTCAATGAAGTGCTTCAAAATGAGTGCTCAGTGTCGTTCCGTTTGGTGAAAACCAGGAGTTTCGCAGTCCATAAGTGCTTGGATACAAAAGAAGAAAGAAAAAAAAGTTGGGTGCGTAAGTCCACTCATATTAAAACAAATCACCAACAAATCAAATTTCAAAATTTTTCCCATTTGCTTCTCCTTTCAGTGTTGTGTTTTGTTTTGTTGTTATTTACAAACAATAGGAACTGGCTGGAAACTGGTATTGGAAATACATTACAATTAAAAAAAATACATAATTTTTCAACTTACATTTTGTTCTAGAAGCTCAAAATTCTTTCTTGTACTATTTAACACACTTATAATATAACAAGAATACAAATACAGATTAAATTTCAAATACATAATATTCATGGATAATTAACTACTCAATATAATTTACATAAATAAAATTTGTTTACTCTTTGTTTACTTTTGTCCACCAAGCAATTTATTCGAACATAAAAATTTCATTAAACTTTAAAAGTAATCACTTTGACAGTCTTAATCTATCAAATTCTAATCTAACAATTTTAATCTAACAATCATCAAATATTTACATGACATAACATTCTTTTGCTGAAAATACATAATTAATATACTAATTTCACTTTTCTGAAACTGAAATACACCATGAGCATTAGTAATCCGTTATTTACAAACAGACATATAACATGTAAACAAAATTAGTCATTCATTATCAACTTCAATAATCAAATAATACATTTTAAATAAATTTCAAATATATCAAGTAACCTTGTTTAACCATCTATTTAATTACACAAATTTTTTTTTTTTTATAACCTGAAAATTATTAATTGCTGAAAACATACATAATTAATTAAAGTTCATAACCCTTCATACATTACCAACTCATATTTACCACCTTCAAGAATAATCTTATTCACTTCTTTAGACCTTGACATCTTTTATGTGCACTCTTCGCACTTCTTTGGGATTGGACAGCCTCTGCACCAATATGCTCACTGGACTCAGCTGGGCTAGCACCTGGTACGGACCCTCATAGATGCAATGCAGCTTCTCCTGGAATCCTCGGCTTTGGTCGGACTGCACCCGTGATCTGATGTAGACCTGCTCTCCGATGCGAAGTGGGTTCCCATGTTGTCCATCCGCCTTGTGTTTGTTGCGATCTCTCATCCTTCTAAGGTTGTCCACTGCTTTCTCGAACTGCTTTAGTCGGTCTTCTTCACTGAGATTCCTCTCCACCAGGTCGTTCAAACTCCACTTGTTGGTTAACGGATCGTTTTTGGCGTGGTTAAACATTAATTCAAATCCACTAAATCCAGTACTCTCACATGTGTTGTTGTTTATGGCTAAATTCAATTCACTGATTTCTTTGTCCCATTTATTTTGTTTGTTATGTGCATAGATTTTTAATATGGCTTTCAAATTGCGTAAAAACCTTTCACTTTTGTTACCCTGGGGCTGATAAGGTATAGTCGTTTTATGAATTATTCCTTTTTTAAAGAAAAATTGTCTTAATTCATGAGCTTGAAAGTAAGACGCGTTATCTGACACTATTATTTTAGGCAGTGAGAACAAGCTGAAAATTCGATCATTTAACAATTCTTGAATTTTATTGGATTTAATTTCTTTCATGGGGAATAACCAATTAAATTTTGTGAAATCATCCACAACAATAAGCAAGTACTTGTTTTGTTTACTACTCCTAGTTAATGGTCCAAATATATCCATGTATAACTTTTCCATAGGCTGCTTCGAGTAACTTGATACTACAGGTCCTTTTAAATATTTATTTGTACTTTTACATTTTTTACACAATTCACACTTTTGCACTAACTTTTTTATATCTTCATGTAAATTAGGCCTATAAAAGTACTGGTTTATTTTTCTAAAAGTGTTAGCTATTCCAGGATGTCCACCATAGGTTGACGTGTGATAATACTCAAACACCATGTTTATTAATTCTTCGGGTAAATAAACCCTATCCTTACTTCGGTTGTTATATTTATACATTAACACACCATTTTTCAAAAAATATTTTTCATTGTTAGTTTTGTTTCTTATATTACATATAATTTTTATAATTTCCGGATCCTTATTCTGATATTCAGATAACTGTACACATGACATAGGAAAGTCTGTTATGTTAGTTATAAACAGTCTATTGAGGCTGGAGTTGACAATAACAGGTTCTACAGTGGGTGAAACATCGCTAATCTCTTCCTTATCTACATCCATTGTTTGTACAACCGACTGATCATAACAATGAACTAAAATGTCTTCACTTGGAACTTCCTCTTCATTATTGCTAAATATTCTACTTAGATAGTCTGCTAATACATTATCTTTACCCTTAATTATTTCTACTTTAAATGGTAAACTCAGAATTATTTCACACCATCTTGCTAGTTTTCCTAATTTTCTACAATGTGTTAGAATCCAAGCTAAGGCACTATTGTCACACCTCAAAGTGAATGGCTTTACTTCCAAATAACTATAAAATTTCTGTATTGAAGCTGTTACAGCTAAGCATTCCTTATGGTAAATACTCATTACTTTTTCACTTTGATTTAGTTTTTTAGAATAAAAAGCTACTGGCTTAAGATCGGCTCCCTCATACTGTAATAAACATGCTCCAACTGCATTGTTACTGGCATCAGTGTGTAGAATAAACTCTTGCTCATAATTAGGTATTTTTAATACTGGTGGATTGCTAATTATTGTTTTTATTTTATCAAAACTTTCCTGACACTTGGAATTCCATTCAAATTTAACATTTTTCTTCCTTAATTCATTTAAAGGAGCTGCAAGTTCAGCATAATTTGGAATAAATTTAGCAAAATAACTGGACATTCCTATAAATCGACTTACAGCTTTGCTATTGGTAGGGGGTTTGGCACTTAAAATTGAACTGGTGCGCTCAGGATCTATTGTAACTTGATTATGGCTGATTAGATATCCTAAAAACTTTATTTCTTTAAATACAAATTTTACTTTTTCTGGGTTAACAGTGAGGTTCCATTTATTGAGTCTTTCAGTAACTTCTTTAATATGTTGTAAATGTTCATTTAATGTCTTGGAATAAATTATTAAATCGTCCACATAATTAATAACACACTTGAATTTCAGTCCCTCCAGTACTCTATTTAAATAACTGGATAACAAAGATGAGCCTAAATGAAGACCAAATGGAATGCGATTGAATTCAAAGCTTTCAAATGGTGTACTAAAACTTGTTATTCTTTTACTTTCTTCCGATAATCTAATTTGGTGAAAACTGCTACATAAATCTAAGACTGTAAAATATTTTGCTCCTTCTAGGAAATGGTGAATATCATGCAAGTCACCCAGCGGTGTGTTTACTTTCTCTATTTTCTTGTTTACTTCTGAATAATTAATAACTAGCCTATATTTGTCTTCACCCTTCGGTACTAAGAATGCAGGGCTATTGTATGGTGATTGACTAGGCCTAATAATATTTTGTTTGAGTAAGTCATCTAATATATTTTTCAAAATTTTCATCTTAGCAGGATTAACTGGATATGGTCTAATATTGACAGGAGTAGTATCATTCAACTTAATTGTATATTCATAATCTATTCCACTGCCTATTTTATTAGTGTAAACATTTGGATATTTTTCTATTAAATCAACTATTTCTTCCTTGACTTCACTACAGCCAATATTTACTTGTTTACTGACATTGTTTACATTAATTCTTATGTTAGCTAAACTGTGAATGAATTCGATTTTTACATTAGGCATGAAGTTAAAATAACACTGGTTACTTTTCAAGTCTACTACCAACTCACTTTGTTTAATAAATTGACTCCCAATTATCATAGCATAACTTAATTGTTTACTTACTTGGACAAGTATTTTCCAAGTAAATTCATTTATTTTTATTTTTAAATTACACTGCCCCAGTATCTTCATTTCACTTTGACTCGCTGTACGACACTTAATATCTGACCTATTCAACTGTAACTTAGGACAACATGCTTTTAATTTGTTAAACAAATCTTCACTAATTACATTAATTGAACTTCCAGTATCAATTAATGCTTCCTGTTTCACTTTGTTGTTTACTATAACTTCAATAGTTGGTAAAATGTTTAGACTGTGTTCCATATTATCAGTGTTATTGTTTACACTTGAGTGAGTCATCTTGTCGTCTGCTGTGTTGTTGTGTATGGGTTTGTTTTTGTTTACATTTTGCTGGATTTCTGGGAGGGGATCGACACGAGATCCGAATTTGGCCAACTCCCTCCCATAATCTAGTTTTTTGGCTTCTGTGTTGTAAAACTTGTTCCGGGTCTATTGTATCTTACTGGGTTGTATTGTTTATTGGGTGGTGTGAAAACTTTGTTGTACTGCTGTGTGTGCTTCTGTGTGTTTCTATTTTGATAGCAATCCCTCGCTATGTGGCCATATTTATTACATATAAAACATGTTTTTCGATCTTCTACATTGTTTACATTACGGCTAGCGCTATGCTTAGGTGGTAGGTATGCTCTTACCTCTCTACGTTGCACATCGTTGTAACATACATTTTGTACTTGAATACACATGCTATCTAGGTCTGCATAGCTGGTAGGATTTCCCACAAATACTAATTTAGCTCTAGTTTCTGGATTTAATCCTAATTTGACAATGTCTACTACTTCTTCTTCGGTGTATCTAGTATTAAGTACCTCACTATAGATTTTCAATTCATTTATATATACTTCTAATGGTTCCCCAGACTTCTGTGGACGGTTTACCATTGTTTTCTTTAAGTTTTCTCTCAGCCCCATTGGAACGAATTGTTTTAGTATAATAAGATGAGTTTCACTTACAGTGTCCCTCTCTTCTTTACACTTTAATATTTTACTATACAAAGGACCGTTAGCATATCCCAAGATAATCTCTAAAATCTCACTATCTTTTAACTTTGTTTCATTTTTCAAAGCTAACATGTTTTTAATGAATTTGATCAACAAGCTAGCGTTTAACCCATCTGTTACCTCAAATCTATTTAGATACCGCTCTAGTGGATTAGGTAGGCGAGAATAATTCAACGTAACATTTCGTTGACAGTTGAAATTATCTGCCATTTCTGGAGATGCGACTCCGTTCAAGGGTGCGCTTATCGATTGGCTCATTAGAACCGGTTTCTGCATTCCCCTTACTAAGCTTTGTTCAAACTCGTCTTCAATTTCGCCGTTTCTAGTTATCTCCTGCTCTATATTGTCCTTCTCTGCTAAATCAATGTTAATTTTCCCTACCATTTCCTTCAAGGAATTTAAATTTTCCTCGAGGGATGACACTTTAGCTAAAGCGGCTTCATTACTTACAAACAACCCTTTTAGACCCTTTAATCTTAATTCGTAATGAGCTAACTTAGCTTCAATACGGATTATATCACTTAAACATCTACTTTCCACCACACCCTCAATTCTTTCTTTCAGATTTTCCAAGTTTACTTTAATGAACTCATATTCCTCTCCACCTACTACATGGCCGGACAGGTAACCTATATTAGGCCTAACACCTAACTTGACAAGCTCTCTAAGTTTCTTTCTTAAATCACCCACTAGTATGCTGTCTTCTACTTCTATTCCTCTTAAACGTGCTTCATACATAAGTTCTTTCTTCAGTAGAAAGTCTACCTTGAGTGCCATCTTCTCAATTTATTTAATATTAAATTTTCTTTTAAAATCTGGTCTGAGATAATTGGTGATAAGCACACACTTCTATTTTTTTAAACGTCTCTCTCTTGTTCAACTAGCAGAGTGGCGCACTTAATGTAGCCTTAATGAAGCTACTTTTTATTTTTGATATGTTGAACAACTTAAATGAGAGATGAAAATAAAACTTCTTCAATGATAAAAATGGTGTTTATTTTTCTTCTTATAACTTCAACAAATAATAATAATAACGAAAATAAAAGAGCTTTCTTTATTTTTATTAAAGGAACACAAATAAATTAAAAATCAAAAAACAAATCAAATATCTTCAGACCAGAACCTTTTTTTTTATTGATTAATTCTTAATTCAAAAATTTAGAAAATTGAAAATATCTCAAAATTGAAAATTGAAATTGAAAATCAAAATTTAAAATCAAAATCAATATTGAAAATCAAAATTAAATTGAAAATCAAAATCAAAGTTGCAAATCAAAATTGCCTCCGGGAGATCTGAAAAGAAATAAATAACCAGCTTTTAGTGACTTGAAACATTTTCCTTTTTTACAAAATTTTTAAACAGAAGACAAAGCACTCCAAGAACTGTCACTAGAAGAGTGACTACAAACAAGAACAAGTTTTAACCGCGCATGCTTGGTGGATCTTACCCTATCTACTAAAACCCTACTGAAAAACCTAACTAGAGAAAACTTGTAAAAATTACTTACGTAGCTGTCCTGGAGGTTTTAACCCACAACGTGACCACAAACAAAGCGCGACATACGCTCACTCACTCACTAGCGACAAGGAAAATTGCCGATCCGGAAAACAAGACTCCGAACGGTTAAAATCGCCGTGAAGAACAAACGTGGTCACTCGCCAAAAGATTACTTAAAACTGCCCGAACGCCCGCAAACCTTCCACCAACGGACTTACCCCCTCCTTACTCTAGAAGCTAAATCAACCAATAAGAACCCTCTAAACCAGGACAACCGAACAAGTAAGACTCACCAAACATGTTGACTTCAGAAAACATGTCGCATGAAATTGACAGGAAATTAACAACGTGAATATACTGGTTATTTAGCTAATTTAAATGGGAAAAAACTACTTTTTTATTTGAAAGGGGAAGATTCTGAATTTTTCTCAAAACTTGGAGAATTTATATTGAAAACTTTTGGTAAAAGAACCAAACACCCAAATCTCTCAGTTCTTACAATATTTAACATTTTCTAGACACAATTCTCTAAAATCATTATAATGAGACAATTAACAATTGTTACATTATATAACAATTGTTAATTGTCAGAAATAATATTTAATTGTCAGACAAAGAAAAGTTGTCTGATTTTGTTAGCTGACTCCGACACAACTGCTTCTTTCAAGATAATGTCCCAATGATTGTCATTTTTAAGTAAACCTAACGCCAAACAAGCTGACTGATACGTGAAATGAATTATACCAGATACTCTCTTAAGATCATTAAAACACATTGGGGCTTTAAAATGATGAGGAAGCATGCGCAAGTAGTAACATTTTACATTATTAGGGTGAACAGTGTAAACCCGACGAGTACATGATTTTTTTAAATCCTGGATATCCCGGAACAGGTTTGCCTTGTTTTCATTGCCAAAACATATTTTTTGTCCAGATGTAGTAAGCAGGAACTTAACTGTAGATTAAGTTTCTGGCAAAGTTGTCAGATTTACACAATTGAAAGAACCCAATAAGAGTGGTTTTTGGTTGATTTATTACTTTGTCTTGAATGTTTTCGGAATTGAAATAAACTCTCTGGCCATTTTCAAGATAAACAGCTAGATGCATAACAGGAGGAGATCTATCATGAATTGAAAAGCAAAATATGTGCCATGCCACTTCGGAGCTACTTCTATAATGGCCTGCTTCATAACTGGACTCTTTGTCTCTCTCGTTTTCCAAAACAAAAGCTGCTTGGTCACTGCCCTTGTTCACGTATTTACAAATATACTTTATCGATTTGACAGAGATGCATAACTCTATGTTCATGTGTGCTAGAATTGTACATGACAGAACAGGATTATATGGCAGTATATAACCTTTATGCTTATTGTGTATAGTATAGACAATTTCCAAGTGGATGGGATTAGGCCAAAGTTAAGTTGTAAAAGGTAATACATAACAATATAAAACAAGAATAACTCAGAACGAATAATGTATTTGTGAAAAATCGCAAGGAGCTTGGCATAAGTTATTTTTTATTTTTTCTCCAAAGAAAGCATGTGAAAATAACAGAAGCACAACAAAACTCTCCTTCACTTACCCATTAATAATACTGACAGTCAGCCAATACAACTCACCCATTTCCTACTACAAGCATATTTTCTTGCTGATGTGACAATTGCTTAAATAATAACAAATTTACTATATTTATGAAGAATAGAGCATCAAAGCGACATTTATAAGTATTTATAAGAATAATTTTATTAGTGAGATAAGATTTATAAGCACCTACAGTTCATTAATGACTTAGATGGATGAAATTAAGGTTAACGAACCTCAATGGCATGTCTGGAATGATTGCTAAAATAAAACAGATTTTAAAATTAGTTGTTAGTAGTGATGGGCGGCTCACGAACAAACCGGCTAATGAGATGATCTGAATGAGCCAAGAGCAGAAACTAATATGAGCTGGTTCAACTGGAGCCAAAGACGAAAGCTGAGTTGTTTGTTTACTATCGGTCAGTCGGTCATGTTTTCCATTACGGCTCATAGCTCATTACTGATCTGTTGATCTGGTTGAGCCGAATATTGATCTGAAGGAGAATCTGAACTATTTATTTACAATGCGCCAGTCACTCATGGTTTCTATAACGGCTCATTACTGATCTGTTTGAACTGAATATTGAGCTGAGGGAGAAAGTACTTAAAAAATTGTCATATTAATTTTAAAACATTTCTTACTTGTTATTAGCAAGTCTATAATTAAACACTAGATTATTCAAACTATAAAATTGGCATTTTATATATACGTCGTATGGTTTTTGTCAGCTACCATTTATTAATTTTTTATATGCTTTGATATATCACAGTTTTTTTTAATTAATAGGCTAATTAATTAAAATTTAATTAATTTAACTAATTAAAAAAACATGAGGTAATGGACCGGAAAATCTGGAGGCAATGTGTTGGGGAGGCAAAGTACCACCATGGGTACCAAGAGCCACAGCAGTAAGTAAGAAAACAATTAAATACTTTCAGCAAATACTGAATTTGCTCATCAAAACTCATAATTTCCATTGTCAACTGCTTGCAAAATCATTCATCAGCACCTTAAGAGCAACTAAAAATAAAACTAACCTGTAGCAGCTGCAGCTTCGGTGCCTTTTTCATTGACTTCGACAAAAGATTTCTGAACAACAAGGCTGACGAATAAACTCTCGTCAGTAATGCCTTTAAAATTTGCTTCTTTAGGATTAAACATGGCTGCAGCACCCAACTGAAAAAATGTAATGTTCATTTGTATTTTGAGCAAGTTTCTACACAACATTTAGGATTAAACATGGCTGCGGCACCCAACTGAACAAATGTAATGTTCATTTGTATTTTGTGCAAGTTACTACACAACATTTAGGATTAAACATGGTTGCAGCACCCAACTGAAAAAATGTAATGTTCATTTGTATTTTGTGCAAGTTCCTACACAACATTTAGGATTAAACATGGCTGCAGCACCCAACTGATAAAATGTAATGTTCAGTTGTATTTTGTGCAAGTTACTACACGACATTTTGGATTAAACATAGCTGCAGCACCCAACTGAAAAAAATGTAATGTTCAATTGTATTTTGTGCAAGTTACTACACAACATTTAGGATTAAACATGGCAGCAGCACCCAACTGAAAAAATTGAATGTTCATTTGTATTTTGTGCAAGTTACTACACAACATTTAGGATTAAACATGGCTGCAGCACCCAACTGAAAAATATGTAATGTTCATTTGTATTTTGTGCAAGTTACTACACAACATTTTGGATTAAACATGGCTGCAGCACCCAACTGAAAAAAATGTAATGTTCATATGTGTTTTGTGCAAGTTACTACACAACATTTATTCTTACAAAAAGTATGATTTAATTTGTCAGTTATTTTAAATATTCGAACCATCACATTTTACCTTAATTCTGTTCAACTAAAATATTTATTACCAATCTGCTTCATACATTTTATTGTTTATTATTTATATTTTACTATTCAGAGAAATGTTGTTTATTGTTACATTTGTTTGTAGTTATGCTATATCTGCTTTGTTTTCAGTGTAAACTCACTTAGTTCGATATCATATAGCCTATTAGACAAAAACTTTATTTCCATTTGCCATTTTCAACTTCAATTAATTATTAATTGTGATCAACTGTAATTATTGATTGTTGTATGTTTCTGTTATGTATATATAATCACGAAAAAGATTATTATTGTAATTAATTAAACCTTTTGGTGCCAACGTCATGCAGACATCCAAATAACTATGTATAAAGTGCCAACAATATTTTTATTGTTGACAGGAATATTGTTAACCCTTTAACTGCTAGGTTTTTCAATAGCCAAGTCATGTGCTCTGATGCGTTATTTTTAACTCAACAGTCTTTACACCATTTCCATTGAAATAGAGCTAAAAACTATTAAATTGAGACTGAAACTATATAAAAACATAGGTTATATGTGTTATTGAACATAGGTCGCACACTGAATTGAACACAAGCATCTAATCATCCAGTGCAACTTGGAAGATTAACGGATCAGGCTGGTTAAGTGGGGAAAACGTTAGAGAGGGGAGGGGAATGTTCGCATTTACCATCCCGCGTCTTGTTGACAGTTTAAATTATAACAAATAATAACATAATCAAACTGACTTACCTTGGTCTGTTGGGATTTTATCCTGCCAGATTTTAGTCATTTATCACACACACATACAACTCACTACAGTAGAAGCTTCATTTAGTTTGTTCAAAATAGCTAGAAGTCTAACTGCACAAATATAAACTAATACTATTATTTACAGTGTCACATTGCACTCTTAGTAACAAGTAGATTGCAATCTTAGTTCGTTTGATTTCACTCAGTTTCTTAATATAGAAACATATTTTGAGCAATACAATAATGCTAATCTTTAAAACAAGCAGATTTCATTTGGTATTGACCAGAAGAATACATTTTTTTATTTATGTAGGGCAACTTGAATTGGTCACCAAGAAAAAATAAATAAAAGAACTTGTAAGTATAGGGCCTAGTAATTAACAGCAGTAGGCATAAATAATTTAACTTTAAATAAATATATCAAAAGTATAGATAACTTATAGTTAACTAATTACAATAAATGTTATAATTATGCTTACTATAGTTAATTGTAGTTTTATTGTGAATGTTAGGCTATTTTAAGAACACATTTTGAATAGTCTTTCACGTCCTGAAAATAAACAAAGATACTAAAGGTAAAGAATTTGATATAAAATGTAATTTAAGCATTACAATTGAAAATCTACAATATATTGTAATATTATTAAATTTAGGCAGATGCTACATAATAAAAGCATAAATGAATCCCCTTTTATAGTTAAAAAATTTTACAAACGTGGTAGTTTACCAGGTGAAAATAGCGCTAAGAAGCCCTTTTGAACACTTAAACTGGATAAGGTTAAGTGCTACAGTACAGTTCATTTTGGTTACCAGTTTATTTTACCTTTTTTCTGTACTTAGTTTTAACATTCATATATACGCATTTTATAAAATTTATAATATTTTATGAGAGTGAATGTCTGTCTATCACTTGACCGATAGACAGTGAATAACTCAGAATCCAACAACCAATGGATCAATCACATGATGTTATTTTTCAACAGTAATGAGCACCAAGCGAAGCCACTGTCCCCCCACCACAGTAACCTGATCTGTTAATCTTCCAAGTTGCACTGGATGATTAGACGCTTGTGAATCAAACAAGTCAATGCGGGACACTTGTCGTCACATCTAATTTTGAAGTCTCGCTTAATACTCAAGAGTAGTAGACTCGTTTTAAAGTACAATAATATGATTGTTTTGGGGTTCTGTAAAGTGTTTGCGGTGTTTTGGCACGGTTTGTGTCGACTACATGCTTGGCTTATTTTTAAGATTTTAAAATTAAGAATATGTGTGAGGAGGAAGAAGAGGCTGTCATCTTGATATGGAACTTTTTACAACTGTTGTGATGCTGGAAAAAGTAGAGATCATTGTGCATACTCAATTAATGGAAGACGAAACATTAGTGGATTTATCATCGAACTAAAAGCAGATCCAAAAAAGGTCTATAATTATTGCAGAAGGAAGCCATCAACATTCAACTAAATATTACAGTTTATACAAAATATTTTAAAGACAGCTGAAACTAATTGCTGCCCCAGATAATTAAAGATCTTGCAAGAATGCTGGAAGGCTCAGCAGCTATGTATGTTAGAATTAAATGTTGAAATTGTTTTTTTAAGCTGAGATTATGCTCCATACATTTTAAGTAGTCTAGTAAAAAATTACGATAAAAGTCGTACAGTTTTACAAACTGATTTGTAGAATAACTAGTTTATGTATAATTAATCGGTAGCGTAGTTGGTTAAAGCCCAGCTTCATTACCTTAAGTTTTGCAATTCGATCCCAATTAGAGTCATAACACATTTTGAAAGTGATCAGCTGATAACCACTGGCTGTCATTTGTCATTGGGCTATTAATTATTTAATAATACCTGATAAATTCATTTAATTTTCTATGTCACTCAATATTTTAAAAATTGAATCTATGTTATGGTGTTCTTTGAGTATAAGGTTGTATAAAGGTGGATTGTTTTGCACATAAAATAAAAGCTTGTCAACATGGACAAACAATCCAAATACTCAAATCATCAATGTCTTGAGTCATCTTATAAAATATTAAAAAAAACCACATACACGAATGAAAATAAATGATAAAACATAAATTAACTGCAGAACAATAAGTCAATGTGTGCTAGTTCAATGTTACGTTGATATATCTGTATATCTGTTAGTCAGCTGAACCATGAGAATGGGAGTAGGGCATGCACAGTACGTTTTGTTTGCTAGCATCTGGCTATAAGACGAAAATTTAGGTACCTTCACCAAGACGCCTTCAGACGTATGTAGATGTCTGCTGATATGATGTCTGCTAGAGTATATAAAATACCTTGTAGTTGCGGGTCAGTCTACATAGGGGAAAACAAGAGGTTAATTTCCACAAGGATTACAGAACATATAACCCATACTAAGAATGAAGATGCGGAAAAGTCTGCAGTTGCTGAACATAGCACAAAAAGTAATCATGGAATTTTATTTGACAAAACTAAAGTCCTTGCCAACATCCTGCATTACTACCCGAGAAATATAAGGGAAGCTTTAGAAATATATAAAAGAAGAAATAATTTTAGTAAGGATTATAGTATATGGCTTCCAAAGACATGGGAACTCATTTTAAGTAAATTGAAATAAAATGGAAGAGTCAGCCATATTGATTTTCTTCTGCCAATGACCATAGGCCATGTGAGTCGTGCCTCCACCCCCTCTCCAGCATACCTGCCAACCAGTCCCCACCCCACTTGTTATAAAAGCGGGAAGGTCATTTGCCGATCTCAGTCTCAGAGAAACCACTGAGGATGCCACATCACAGTATGGGTGAAACGTCTGGTTATCTTATAAATATTGTAGATAGGAACTTGACACGGTTGTCACCGGGGTTGGTTTGCCCAACAATTTATTTTATAAAAAAGTGTATTTTGGTGTACCTATATAAAGATATGAGTGTTAGAATTTAATTGTGCATGTTTTTTATACTAAAATACTATGAGTTAACCTCAAATATATCAGTTTTAATTTACAGTAGAATCTCGGTTATCCGAGCCCCGATTAACCGAGCCTCCAGGTTAACCTAGCTAGTCATCAGACGATAAAAAATAAACAAAGCTATTAACAAAGGAAAACTATTGCATGACAGTAATATAATAGTTTGACTAGTAATCAGTATAGAATTTAATTGTGCATGTTTTTTATACTAAAATACTATGAGTTAACCTCAAATATATCAGTTTTAATTTACAGTAGAATCTCGGTTATCCGAGCCCCGATTAACCGAGCCTCCAGGTTAACCTAGCTAGTCATCAGACGATAAAAAATAAACAAAGCTATTAACAAAGGAAAACTATTGCATGACAGTAATATAATAGTTTGACTAGTAATCAGTATCTCTATTGGCTGTTGATGCTAAGTTAAGACGCTGCATGGCCGTCAAGAGATGTATTTATGATATTGTACCCTACTATAGGAATAATTTTCTCACCCAAATGCATTCACTCACGACATTCATAACCACCTTACACTATCGGCTTGGTCAACTCTGCTCTCACACTAAATGTAGTTGTTTTAGTGTGTTGACTTTCATAATTTTACAATACAGTATTGGACATATTTTCGTAATTTATTGTTATTACTGTTATTGTTCAATATTTTATACAAGTGTTTTGATATGAGTAGTAAATGGTCAACAGTTGCTTATCTTATAACGAAATTGAAATGACGAATCAATCAGTGTTTTCGTCGCCAATGTGTACGACAAATATGGTATTGATACCATAATTTTGTTCCGTTAAAATGATAAATGATTCCTTGCATTATTAAGAAAGTAATGTAGATTGTGTTAAAATGATAGGATAAATACAATCATTTCGTTCGGTAATTGGACTGTTGGTAAATGGAGTTGTTTCATTAATAAATTCATTGTTTTCATTAGGTATGAGTGTAAAATTTGTGCAGTTTACCCCAAAACAATTTGTGCATGAAGTTGAACATTTTATGCCACATTCTACCACCACAACCTTTACCAAGATTCGATGTAAAAGAACGAACTACAACTTTTAAAATGTTATTGTTATAAGGAGCAGCCAGTTTGTTTATTTTTTTAGCATGCAAAACGTTGCCAATTTTGAATCAAAATAAATTTTAAATCAAAGAAAATATTTCTATAATTTAAATAATAAAAAACTTTAATTTCAACAGTTACCAGAGTTAAAATCTTCAGTGAAATATGAAGAAATCAAAATGTTCTATTTACCACTTTCTCATAAAATTTTTGGTCACTAAAATCATGATTAAGTACCCAAAAACCCATTATCAACTATTTCTTAGACTTTATAACCTCCATGTTGATATTTCGCAAGTTTCACACTCAATTTGTTATTTAAAGCTTTTATTAATCCAAGCATATATATGAACAAAGTTTGATTTTTACATATTTCTATTTAACTTTTTGTGTCAAATAGAACAAGTTGCAAAAGGTTTCAAATCCATTTATCTACTATCTAAATTTAATTTATCTTTCCTACAACTTTTCACCTGTTTTCTTGAAGTATTGTTGTTATCTAGCACTGGCACAGAACAACTTTAAAAATCTGGCTCTAAAAGGGTTAATATTGTTGTGTATCAGTAAGTAGACTCAGCTTCCACTGATGTAAGTGCATTATAAAATGGTTTTAAGACAAATATAGATTCTTGTAAGTTGTTTGGAGTGCACTGACTGTGGAGGGGCCTCTACTTAACTCATAAGCATCAGGTGATTTCGGACAACTTCAATATATTTGCATGCCAACCCCTTCCTCAGTGTATTCATGCACTTCTTTTCATTTTTTTGCTTACTCATTCTACCAGGACTAAATTTCCCCCAGTCTAGGGGGAAAGTTCACCTTATAGTGTTGGTCATGAACACTGTTAATATATTGCGCCATTTCAACTACCCAAAATATGTTCTCTACAAAATAATAAGGGTGTTGCAAAAAAATCGGAGTTATCTAGACAAAAGTAATATGAAATAAAAAATATAAATCTGATAACTCTTTATATTTATGCCACTTTCAAAAGATGGCAATATCTTTTTTGTCATTGGGGACAAAGATTGTTTTAAATTTTAAAAAATTTATTTTGGAGTGAAAAATGAAAATAAATATATTTAGATGGGTGGCTGAGTTAGTGCCACCGTACATGTACGGGTGGTTAGGAGGATCTGTGCCAACGTATGAGTCCAATAATATTAAGACAGATGGCTATGTCTGGCCTCTGAACAGTCACCTCTGCAACTTATGCTAGTGGTACAGTGGTCAGCGTTCTGAGTTTTGGTGGGGAGGGGGACGCCAATCATTGGAGTTTATTGATTCTGCTAGTTTGACTGCAGATCCACCCGCCCGCCCATACACGTACAGTAAAATTGAACCCCCCCCCTCCGCCCGCTCATACACGTAAAGTGGCATTGTCCGCCCGCTCGGCCATTCACGTACAGTGGCATTGACCCACCTGCCCGCCCATACATGTAAAGTGGCATTTACCCACCCGCCCGCCCATACACGTAAATAAGTCATTGCCACTGTACGTGTAAAGGTGGGCAGGTGGGTTAGTCCCACTGTAAATG
>JAQJVL010004209.1:0-48294 GCA_035578905.1 Stictocephala bisonia | reverse complement strand
TGTCTTTTGTTTTTTTACAAACATTAGAATATCTCAAACTCCAATTAACGTATAATACTGAATGTTCGTGTAAAATTTGTCTTAAAAAGACACATTTCATGTAAAGAGGCTGAATGTCTAAGATTATTAGTTAAAAAATGGTGGCTTTCTAAAAACTCCAATGTAAAATATCAAAAAAAAAAAAAAAAACCTACACGTTTTACAAAAAAAATTAAAAAACAATATTTGCAGACTACATTATGTCAAATTCGATGGTATGTCAAGTTAAAAGATCGGTTGATAAGTAACAGAAAACGTATATTTTGTGACTGGAAGCATTGTTATTGTTATCTGGGTACTCAGATAACAATAACAATGCGTGTTTAACTTATTCTTAATTGATTTACTAGCGTAGAATCTTAATACATGTGCTTTATATGTTTGCAAAAATTATCTCTTTGTTTTAACAATTTGTTTAAATATTTAGCAGTTGCCCAAATACCAAGCAATGCTCGTTTAACTAACTGGCATTGCATGTACCTTAAGTTATACAAGGATGATAACAGACTCTAGCATAAATTCACATATTATTACCTTGGAGGTACTGGTCACAAATATCTCATAAACTATATGAACAGGCATCGGTGTATTTCATCAACATTTAAAAATGGAAACACTTCTTAGTTGAAAATCTTATTAATTTAATGGGACTATTAACATACCATATAATACACCAAAGAAATGTGTATTCGAATTAAATTGCATTTCAGTAAGGAATGTTAATAAATATTTCAGGATTAAAACTTGATGATGATTATTTGTTAACTCGCTTTAAAGGCTAGGAGTGATATTGCTTAGGGATTAAATTGTAGGGCTTGCTTTATATAAACTATATGTATTAACTGAAAATATTTTAACTTGAACTTTTGTGTGATTACATAATGAGAGATAACAGTTTTAAATAAAGCAGTTTAAGCCCGACTGATGTTCAAGAGGTAGAACTGTAACCAGGAGAGTCGGCTGTCACTCACTCTACGAAGTTTGTTTCCTGAAGCCTCTATTTCCAAATAACCATTACCGATTTTCACCTGTACCTCTCATACAAACAGTCACTTACTAAATAAATATTTTTTTGGCTACTATAAATTATTTTGTACAGGATCAAGTCGTACGATTATAACCAGAATGATACTTTCAATAGTTGAGGCGGAGGGGTAATGTTAGATAGGTCTGGAAGTATTGAACATTCAAAAGATTTAACTTTGCGCTCCTCATAATGGACATGGCTTGAGAAAAAATAGTTTAAAAACAGTGAGCGTTATCTTTTGAGATAATTAAATTTTTAATATGTTGTTAAAGAAAACAAACAAAGATAAATTTTGTTTGTTTTATCTTTTTTTTATAAATAAAAAACAAACAAATTCTAGTTTTGTCCATTAGTAGCGATGGACAAAACTAGATAGTAGCTAAGATTTAAGAGTTTGTGTGCCTATTATTTAATGTATTTATGTTGCCAGTGTTTAGTTACAGTAAAAGTCTTCATTTATTTTACTATTTGTGATCATTAAAATACATTTGAAAAATATATTTTCGTTTGCGTTCTCGAGATTTTGCAGAGAGGAAATGCTCCCCCCACTCCTGGGCAAGTGACGCAATAGACAGCGGCTTGCTCCCTCTATTTGCGCATGCGCTTGAAACGCCTGTCACTGTGATGCAAGCTCCACGTTACTTATTAATTATAATAATAGCATCTAAACATTTCTTCATTGAATTAACTATAATCTTTTGTCCTAACTTTATTATGTAGTATGCATAACCAATGGTTTATAACTATTAAATCCGTTTATTTTTATACTGAGAATGTTAAATCTGAAAACATCTCTACTCTCCGTCCGGGCTTTAGTTGGCAGTACGGGAAAGGCTATGCTAGTGTATTTTAAATGGAGTATCCGTACTACTAGCCACACTGCTGACATCGGTCGCTCTAGGGTTCACTGTAATAGAGCGGTGTCAGCGACGAGGAAATCAGGCCAGTAAAATCATTGACTTTTTTCACTTGCGATTTTAATGTGCACATAGAATTTTGAAAATGGTACCAAATTAAAGATTATAAAACTGCCTTTCCTAATGTGACACCAAGAAGTGTATATACATTTGTTATATATTTGTTCTAGGCTTTCATAATTGAAACGCAATTGAGAAGAACATAAAAAAATAGTAAGCGAGGTTTTTTTTTATTTTTCGGTCAAGAAATTTCGTCAAGCGAGAAAGTTGTACAAAAATAGATAACATTAATTTTTGTAATTTTAAGTTATCACTTGGGAAGATTAGTTTAGGCGGTAGGAGTCACACAAGTCATGAGCTATAATTTTATTTATAAGTGATGCAGTGCCACCATAGTGTTTCTGCTTTTATTTAGGTACTAAATAAATTAAAACGTAATATGTTCTTTTTTATTTATAACTGTATGCAATAAAGTGCATTAGAATGATGAGAAATTAAATTGTGTCGTTAAAATCGATAAAATCACTAAGGCTAAAATGGTATTAACAACTGAGATAAGCGCAATAATTCCACTGAATGAACAGTTGTATATTATTTATACTACAATACCAAATATAAATACACAATGACAAAAAAAGAAAATCATTGTGCTATTGTCGTTAGGTGAATGATAACATCCACTTATGTTTCCAATAGTTTTATTACACCGAGTATGTAAGTAAAGCCGAAGTTCTTTGATTTGTTTATCTATACAATTTGTATTAAATTAAATAAGCTTGCAGAATGATTAAGAGGTTTACCTTTATTCTAACTGATTTACTCCAGACATTTCACTGGTTGTTGAACAGGCGTCAGCCTCACTCAAGGCGGATTCTTCTTCATCGGACGAGACGCCCAGCTGGATAAAGAAGGGCTCAATGTCGTCCTGCAGATTATCAGCCTTCCACATGTTGTCTTCGATAAGTTCAACGTGATTACAATAGTTTTTCCACTGTTCGTTTGTAACTGCATCGAATGCGTTGTCAATCAATTGAACCATTAAATCTTTTTTAAACTGAGTATTGTGCATAGCCACGTGCCTTTTCACTTGGCTCCAAACAAGCTCTATAGGGTTGAGTTCCCAATGGTATGGAGGTAGATGTAAAATTGAAAATCCGTGTTTTTTTGCGAGCTCATCGACGACATATGCCGAGTGCAAGTGCTTAACTTTGCGTACTTCATTCAATAGTTCTTTTTTTAAACTGTCGTCAGGGAAGTTTATATTTTTCTCCTTAAGCCAATTTTTAATAAATTTTTTTCTAAATTTTGTGTTAGGCACCTTTTCAACTTTCGCCGAATGGTACGGAGCGTTATCCATTATAATGACTGAGTTTAATGGAAGGTTTGGTAGAAGCTGGTCTTCGAACCGTTTTTCAAATCTTGGACCATCCATCTCGTCGTGGAAATTTTCCTTTCCCTTCTTTGCTAGAAATACCATTTTTGCCTCCTTCACAAAACCATTTTCACCTCCGGCGTGTGTGATGACAAACCGAGGCCCTCGTTCGGTCGGATCTCTCAATCCAGTAGTTAATCCCGCCATGTAAGCGTCTTTTAGAGTAGTTATAGTCTTGTCTACCCACACTTTGTTTACTTTATGTCTGACATTTACCCAGGTTTCATCGAGGTAAGTAATATACTTTTTCTGTCTTCTGTACTCTCGAATCTGTCTCAAATAAGAGTGCCTCCATACAATTATATCCTCTCTTTCCAATAGTAAGGACTTCTTACTACGCCGTTCGAATCAGGATCCTGAATCTTTGAGAAGTTCCCATAAAGTAGTTCGTTTAAAGTCAGGTAAGTTTGGATCTTCATTCGCCTTAGATAAAACAGCGTTTAATGTTGGGGGCAAGTTTTTTGCAAAGAACGAGAGCACGGTTCTTCTAATAGCACTTATTATGAAACCACCGTATTTTAACGCTCTACTGTTTCTATAAACTACCTTTTTACGACTCTTTCTTGGGGTACGTACATGTCCTTTTAGTTCTTCATTTCTAATTCTGTATATCGAACGTTTGCTTGTCCCTGTAGCCTCACTTGTTTTTTCAACTATAAATCTAATACTTGCATTAGGGTAACACGTTTTAAAGTACTGAAAAACGTTCAACACTGTATATCTGTCTCCGCTTTTTATGGGTTTGCCCTTTCCACGTGAATTCATTTTTAACAACAAAGCTCACTCAGACTTTAAACTAAAACAACCTAAACTATGCACAACTGTATCGAGAAACACCCTAATCCAGCCGAGAACCGACAGTCACTGAACTGAATTATCAAGTGGGACAGAAGAGGAATATATTCATTTTCCGTTTAAATGAACGCCACAGCATTGGGTTATTTCTGTCACCGTGAGAATTGCAGGACTTTCACCAGCTTCAAGGGAAAAGGGCATTAACAATTAATTACGTACACTTATAGTAGTTTTTCCCCATATGATGACCCCATTTTCCCGTATGCTAGCATTAATTACTAATACGAAGGTTTTGTAATCATTATACTATTCGAAAATACTATTTTAATATAGACTATAATGATGTTACAACTTATTGCATTGTTTTCATTATTTTTTTTAACTAACATCCTACCTTCAAAAATGTAAATGTTAGTTTTTCTTAAAAATCCCCCAAAATTACGGCGAAGTAGGAAAAAATTAAATAAAACTAAAAGTAATACAATGTAGGGCATTTATTATAAAGGTGGAACGAGTATAGCCTAAGCTCTGCACTTGAGTACTGCAGAGCCTGAAGACAGAATAATAATGAAAGCGAAATAAAAATAATTCGCGGCGACAGCTACAATCCAAATCACCGAATGTCGTCAGGACGGGTAGTCGCCCCGCGGCCGCTCATATGGCTCGTACTGCCAACTAAAGCCCGGATGGAGAGTAGGCCTACTATCAAATAAATTGACCTACTTTTAGAATAATTAATATTTAACTCAAGCTCACCACAAAATTCTGAAAATCTATTTCTTTATATAATTAGTATACATAAAACATATTAGAGTTTAGATTTGTTATTACAATTATAGCAAAACTTAAAGTAATAACACTGAATAATTACTTTTAAAAAATTATAAAAAACAACTAAGTGTTTTATTATAAAATAAAAATTATTCTTTAAATTTAAAAATAAAATAAAATTACATACCTACCTGTCATACAGTATAAATGTAGATGTGTTTATTGTAGTGTATGGTTCCCTTTCTGGTTACAACAATATATGTACATTACTTACATAGTTCACTTAGTCACATTATCATTATTCTTAGACATTTAGTTCTGCAGTAGTATATATATTTCATGCCATTGAAATCTAAACCTACAAACGAAAGGGACACCAATATTATTTTAAAATATATTAGAGCAAAGCGTATAGATAAAATGTTGAATAACATTAATGCAAAATAAAATCAATATTACTAAATAATTTACAGTTCAGATAATACAAAATATAAAATTGTATTCATCCTAAAATCAAGATTGTTCTTTAAGACTGAAGAAATAAACAAAATTAAAAACCTATCTCTTATTCAATTGTAAATAAAACATGTTTTATATACAGTTTTATTAATTCCTTTTATTCATTATTAACATTTATAAAGCAATTATATTTACATAGTTGATTAAATTAACGTGAATTTAGAACATTTATTTCTTTAGCAGTATGTTAAGATATTGACATGTCATTGACATATAATCCTACAATCAAAAAGAGATATTATCATTTTTGTAAACTTAATTTGTAAACGTGAATATAAATGTCAACCAATATTTTGTCGGATTAAAAAACTTTATGTAAATAAATATCTGATACTACTTTTTCATTATTTTTATTTATTTTAATATAATAGACATATCCAAGTTTAGGTTCTTATATTCTATTATTATAGCTTAACTGACATGTAAATAACTTTTTAAGGGAGAGTAATTGTCTTAGTACCAATACAACAGTATAATAGGCCACATTATTATGTTAGTAAGCCTGTTTAATTTATTTTGCATTGAGTCATATTTAATGATCTTGTTAATTAAAACATCAGCATTTAACAAACAAATGAAACTGTTTGTGCTGTCCAATACAAAGTTAAGTCAATAAATTGTATTACTGTATTGGAGTACAAAACTGCAAAAGAATTAATATTTTTAATTTTTATGAAGCGTTAATAGTACCAAAAAATAGTGTTATTGTTAATAATATACAGTCACATATTAAGACAAGATTAAATGAAAATGGTGATTAAATAATAAAAATGCCCCTATTATCATTTAAAGCTGAAGAAGACAATTTTATATTTAATATACCAAATTATATATCCAATAAAAGAGATTTTCAATTAAAATTGCGCATGAATAAATATACTAATTTGATGTGGGAGGAGTTTGTAATAATGTGTTTAGAGCAATTTTTTGTGCTCCTTCTTCTGAAGGTCTTTTTACCGATTTAGTATTCTTCTTTTTATTTTTTGTTGATTGAAATCTTCTTTGAAGCACAAGGTTTTTTATTAGCACTATAATTACTTCTAATTTTAAGCTGGCCAATGGAATGTTTTTTATGCTATTAAGTTTTGCATCTAAATTTTTAAGTGTTTGGTTTGCAACACGCACATCCTTTTTGGTAGATATTTTTTTGCATATTTGATCAAATTGCTGTTTGAGTTGAAGTTTTAGTAGCTCTATTGAATTTTTATTATTCCTTTTAGAACCAACCTCTTTTAAACTTACATGCTTTTCTTCAGAGTCTTTATTATCTTCTATTATTAATAGATTTTGTAAGAGATTACATTAATTATCACATTCTTCTTTAATTTCAGGCCTTTCTAGTTTTAATTTTTGGCATAGCAGATAGATATGCTTTACACATGTTCCACTTTATGCAAGAGTCGATACATGTACAGCTGAACTTGTGGATGCAGGAAGTACACTGAGTAAAAACGATTGAACAATGACATTTTGATTCAATTAACCTCAACGTGTAGGTTTTACCAAATAAGGACGATGAGGCAATTTCCCACAATGATTCATCATTTGAAATCACTAAATCAACACTCATTTCCAGAGACTTCTTGGGGCGAGTTCTGGGTTGTTTTAGTTTGGGTGTTAATTTTCCTTTCTCAATCACTATCAAACGACGAAATAATTTTTGTTTAATCATTTGCATTATTGCATGGATTGCTTTGTCTAGTCTCTTTACTGATTTTCCCTTCAAGAAAATATGTTTGATAGTCCTATGCATGCTCTCTAAATGCATGTTTGTATTAATGCCTACATTGGTTCTTTAACGATAGGCCCATGATTTAAAACATCCTCCATATTTCTTTTAAAAGTATTCACCATAGTCTTTTGTAATTTCATTGCTGCATGGTTCGTTAATAATTACTTTAAGCATTGTCATAAAATCATTTTCATCTGTTTCTTTTAATAATACCTTTAATTTCTTATACGTTTGTTTTTGGGTCTCGATGTCATTTTTTTAAGATTTGACTGCCATGCCCTGTCAACATGCCAAGTGCAGTATAGACGCCTATCAGCTGGTCCCATTACAGATACCCAGGCATTATAAAATGAATCTGCCATATCAGACATAAACGCTTTTGGTTTTAATATTCCTACTTTATTTCTTATTGTGTTTAAGAAAGCAGCAATACTGTCTCTATCAGTTTTATTTGAAATAAAAAATGCACAAGGAAACTCTTGTCTCATATCATCAATCACCATTACAGTAATTACTTCAAAATCATATTCATTCATTCCATATTTATTACTATTTATCCCTTAAATTATATTTTAAGTGCAATAAAACTATTTAATACATATTCAAATGCACTTCTAGGAGTAAAGTGGGCTAGTCTTATCAAACTCAAAGAACACACAATTTTAAATTCATCTCATTGATAAAAGAGAACAAACTATTTTTAAAATCACTAAATTATAAAATGCGTTATGGATGTAAATATTTTTTTTGAACTCCTTTAATAAATTAAATTTAAATTGATACTATGTCAACTTGTTTATTTCTGCAATGTATTTGATATCGTAAGCCAACTATCAAAGATATGTTTATTTGTCTCGTTGGTTTTCACTACACGTGCTTAAATCGTAGAGCACAATTTATGGTTTTCAAAAGAGCTAGGAGAATCCTAATAAAATTAAATACTTAAATTAAATGCATTCCCAGATTTCTAACTTTGAATTCTTTTGTTAAAAATCACATTTAAAAAATTTGGATCATATTTTAGTTTAGTTCTTAGGGTGATTTGTTTATACTTAGCTCCCTTAACAATGAAATTATAAATAAATGAGAATACTTTGAACCCCTTTTTTAATTTACCCTGTATTTTATATCCAATTGTGGTCAAAACAGAAAATCGTAAAGCAAATGAATCACACGTTTGTAGTTATAAATGACAAAAAAGGCTGTATGAAATATTAAAACATTTTTATTTTGTTGAGTCATGTTCATATACATTACTAACTTTTATAAAAGTATAAAAAACTGCTTGCAGAGTTACGAGCTTGCTCGTATAACTTGTAATTTATTATTGCTAAGGAGGATCAAGGAGGAATACGTCAAACATATCGATACCTTTTTTTACATTTACGATTTATTTTTTGGCTAAACTCATTACGATTGGTGCATTGTAATGTTTATAATGTTTAAAGAATAAAATTAGATATAAAAAAGTATGCTTTCGTTACATTGAAATTTTAAATATCAAGATATCGAATGCGACAACGAACGACTTGCAGTTATTCTATGTTCATTGTTGTCTATGTTTCAATCATTCTCGTATCGAATAGAATTCTCAGTTTTAACTAAAACTCTTTTTATTGGTACACTACCTTCATGTATATCACGCTACTGTTATAAAATTATTTTGTTAATACTTTCTATAAATTTTAATTATAAAAATGTTTACATATATTTTATGTTTTAAAGTTAAATTTTTATTTCCCGTATAATATGTGGTAGTGCCATGTACTGCACATTATAAATAATACTTAACTATTTTAAGAAACGAATTTTAACTTATAATTAACTGAAAGTTAAAATACTATGGAAAACTCAATTTTAGTGTTTTTATTAAAAAGATCCAACCCCTTAAGGAGTGTAATATTTTGTAATATTGTTTTAAAGCTTTAATAAAAGGCAATAATCAAACAACCAAACCATGTACTATTGGATTATATAAATTTGTGTTTAATGTAATCTAAATATGGTATTCTGCCAAAATAGTCATACAATTTACAAGTGCTTTGTAGACAACAGTAGACAAAAACTGATGGTTCTAGACTCAGTTTTAGACTCAGTAGTGAATTGTTAGGCGAAATAGACTCACTTTCGGGTATCTTCGGGTCGATTTTCCAAGATGGCGACCACGTTCGGGTATCTTCGGGTCACGTGACCACCCCGAGCTCTGATTGATGACGTCATCCAAGATGGCGGCTCCCATTTCCCGCCAAATTTCCTAACCTCACTTTTCCTAACCTCCATTTCCCGCCAAATTCCCAAATTTCCCACGCTTTTCCCGGAATTCCCCAAAATTCCCGATTTTCCCCCAAATTCCCGATTTTCCCGAAATTACCTTACTTTTTCCCCAATTTTCCCGATTTTCCTCCAAATTCCCAAATTTCCCTCCAAATTCCCACATCATACTATATGAAATTCACTGTTAACCTTGTTATACTGTATAAAATTCACTTTTTTGTCCAATATGGCATCTTTTTCCATGTTATACTATATAAAATGCACTTTTTTTGTCCAATATGGCATCTTTTTCCATGTTATACTATATAAAATGCACTTTTTTTGTCCAATATGGCATCTTTTTCCATGTTATACTATATAAAATGCACTTTTTTTGTCCAATATGGCGTCTTTTTCCATGATATACTATATGAAATGCACTTTTTTGTCCAATATGACGTCTTTCCCTCTTCAAAATTCCCTCCCAAAATTCCTCATCCAATATGGCAACCTTTCCCTTCGGGTACTTCCGGCGACCGTCGACTACCTTCGTACACGTCGTCTGCTGGTCGGGCGCGCATGCACCCCTTGTTACTCTACTCTATGTGCTCGATCCGATCGTAGCGCACCTGGTGGCAAAACTTAGCACATCCTTTCGGAAACATGACGCCTTCGGAAGGGAAGTCCCCGGTGGTAATTCCCCTTCTCAAATTCGGTCTTTATACTATACAAAATGCACTCTTCCCATCTCATACTATATAAAATGCAAAAGATGGTGACCATTTACATATGTACTATATAAAATGCTTTCGTGTACTTCCGACGACTACCTTCGTACGCTCTTCACCCCTCGGCTACAGGTCTGGCGCGCATGCGCACCCATATGCTACGCTCTGATTGGATAGTCCCTTCTTCTCATTTTGAAAAACAGTACTACACAGGATGACGTAATCGGATTTTCATGTCTGAACAGGCGCGTGACCCAAATACTACGTTCTGATTGGTTGCCCCCTCCCCCTCCCCCCTCAATCCCTATATAAACGACCAACACATTCAATCCGTCTCACTTCTGCTCTTGCGCTCGTACTGATCAGACGTGTCTTCACTTTGCTCCTACTCACGTAATTCTTGTAATTTTGGACACTGTTCTCTGTACGGTATTTCAAAGTAATAATCAATATTTACCACCCTTTGTTTTTCTTCCGATTTAATTTTGTTTAAAAGATGGAATCCTTTTCCATATACGACAACCTCGTCACCATTTCCCGTAGGTTCGATACATCCGATCCTGATCTCCTTACCGTCCTTACTAGTCATAAAAACAAAATTATGTCTGAAATAAATAACCACCTAAACAGGCTCGGGGGAGTTAAATGGTATATCACAGTCCAGATTAAATTTTCCAAAACAATAAACAACGAAGAAATCACAACAACACCCTTCTTTCACGGCAAAACCCGTCCTTTGCTACCTTCTGATTCTCTAGATGTACAATACTCTGAAGCTACAGACAAAATTTTAGAAAGCGTGGCTAAGTGGGTAAGTCAAGGTAGTGGGTGGGTAATAGAAAACGTTTTACACCTAGATCTGTTCATTGTTAAATATCAACCTTTGTACGCCTCTTCTTATATACCCACTCCGAAAAAAATTGCCAATCCCAAACAAGGAATTATAAATATTAAGAACGACAATCAAAAATGTTTCCTGTACTCTGTACTTGCCCAATTGTTCCCTGATCGAAATAGACGCGTAAGTTATTATAAATCCTTGGAACATAATATAAACATGTCTGGGATTAGCTATCCTGTCAAAATTACCGATTTAGATAAATTTGAAAAATTGAACCCCGCTTTATCTGTAAATGTATTTGGATTTGAAAAAGACGAAATTTATCCCCTAAGAATAACAAAAGAAAAATTTAGAGTTCATCACATCAACTTGTTACTTTTGACTACTGACACTACCTCCCACTACTGTTTAATCACTAACTTATCCCGACTGCTATCTCACTTGACTAAACACGCAAATGCATCTTACTACTGTGACTACTGCCTACACAGATTTTGGACTAAAGACTTACTTACTAATCACTTACCTTTGTGTTCACCACACGGTGCACAAAAGACCAGACTTCCTACTGATGACGAAAAATACATGTCCTTTAAAAATTACACACTAACACATAAAGTCCCCTTCACTATTTATTGTGATTTTGAATCTTTTGTTGTACCTATCCCCACTACAATTAACGATCCATCCATGTCACACACTACCAACACTGCCCATCACGTCCCCTCTGGCTTTTGTTACGTAATCATTGACAGTAATGGCAAACCAGTAAAACAACCTAAAGTCTATAGCGGCCCCAACGTTGTAGATACGTTTCTAAATTGTTTGATTGATGAGTCTAATGAGCTCTTACCAATTATTAAAAAGAATATTCCTATTAATATGTCTCCACAAGACAAAATTGTTTTCCAAAATGCTACCACCTGTCACCTTTGTCAAAAACCTTTACACAGAGACAAAGTGGCCAATCATAATCACCTAACGGGGCAGTTCTTGGGACCCGCCCACAATTCATGTAATCTAAATTATAAAGTTCCCGATCACATTCCAGTCTTTTTCCATAACCTCAGAGGTTATGACTGCCACCACTTGATCCAGGGGTTAGGTAAATTCAAAAAAGAAAAACTGTCATGTATCGCTACAACCAGTGAGCGGTACATTTCAGTCACCCTTGAATCTTTACGATTTTTGGATTCCTTACAGTTCCTTAACGCTTCTTTGGACACACTCGTGTCCAACTTAGTTTCTGACGGGGCATCAAAATTCAAAATTTTAGGGCAGTGTATGACCAACACAGACTTACTACTACGCAAAGGCGTCTTTCCCTACACTTACATGACAGATGAATCAAAATTTAACGATACTGAACTGCCTCCCAAGGAGACGTTCTTCAATGACCTGACCAAAACACCTATCACTGACGAAGACTACACACACGCACAGACTGTGTGGTCAACCTTTGGTATGACCACTTTGAAACAATATCACGACCTTTACTTACTCACAGACGTACTATTACTTGCCGACGTGTTTGAAAATTTTAGAACTACCAGTATGACTTACTACGGTATTGACCCCTGTAACGTCTACTCTGCCCCCGGACTAGCATGGAATTCCATGCTGAAAATGACAGACGTAAAACTCGAACTACTCACTGACATTGACCAGCACCTCTTTGTCGAGTCTGGGATCCGGGGCGGTGTCTCCATGATACCCAACCGGTACGCCCAGGCCAACAACCCTTACCTTCCTGACTTTGACAACAAAAAACCGACTAATTACTTACTTTACCTAGACTGTAATAATTTGTACGGGACAAGTATGTCAGATAGACT
Organism: Stictocephala bisonia; assembly: GCA_035578905.1. Classification (NCBI taxonomy): domain Eukaryota; kingdom Metazoa; phylum Arthropoda; class Insecta; order Hemiptera; family Membracidae; genus Stictocephala; species Stictocephala bisonia. The sequence goes on along the minus strand of JAQJVL010004209.1, from coordinate 35,405 downwards.
CCCAGAGTCTGATTTTAAGTGGATCGACCCACAGGACATTGACATTACAAAAGTACCCGACGACTCCGACACCGGTTACATTTTAGAAGTTGACTTACACTACCCTGACCATTTACACAACCTACATTCTGACTTTCCACTAGCCCCCGAACGAAAAATAGTTACAGACGACATGCTTTCCCCCTACTGTAAGGACCTACTTCATGAACTCGACTATAAACCTCCAAAGACTGAAAAACTACTAACTACACTGTGTGACAAAACCAAGTACGTTGTACACTACAAGACTCTAAAACTTTACTTACAACTTGGACTTGTACTGACCAAAATTCACAGAGCTCTAAGTTTTAAACAGTCTGCCTGGTTAGCCCCATTTATCAATTTTAATACAGAGAAAAGAAAAGAAGCCAAAAATAATTTTGAAAAAGATTTTTTTAAGTTAATGAACAACGCTACGTACGGGAAATCATTGGAAAATGTTAGATCGCGTATTGATTTTAAACTAGTAAATAACGAAAAACAATTGGTCAAATGGACAGCTAGTCCCAGACTTAAAACATTTTTTGCATACAATAAAGATATCGCGGGATTGGCTTTAAAAAAACAAACAATTTTCCTAAACAGACCCATTTATGTTGGATTTACAGTACTGGAAATTTCAAAATCAATAATGTACAACTTTCACTACAACTGGGCAATTGCAAAGTATGGGAAAAACATAAAACTTTGTATGACTGACACAGACTCACTATTCTACAACGTATATACTCCCAACGTTTACACAGATATGAAAAACGAATTACACCTTTTTGACACGTCCGACTATCCACCTAACCACCCATGCTACAGTGTAGAAAACAAAAAAGCATTAGGAAAATTTAAAGACGAACTAAACTCAAATCCGGCTAGGGAAATAATTGGCTTGAGAGCGAAATGCTACTCCGTTCTAAATTCTAATCTAGAGGAAAAGAAGGTAGCCAAAGGCGTCCCCCGAGTCGCAATAAAAAAACAATTAAAACATGAAATGTATAAAGACTGTCTTTTAAATCATTCGTTAAAAACAACATCCACTCTAAACATCCGTAGTGAAAAACATAAAATTTACACACAAAATATTTCAAAATTATCACTTTCCCCTTTTGACGATAAAAGATACATCTTGGATAATGGAATTGATACACTAGCATACGGACACCATTTAATTAGTAAAAAACGAACTTTAGAACACGATCATGATTCCATTAATAAAAAACTAAAACTCACTGGAATGAGATTGTAACACATGGTTACTAACATGTCCGTAGAAACCCAATTTACGACATTGGATGGGCTCAACCCGACCGTAGTGCAATGTAAAAGCCTCGTACTGGGCGGACCTTCTTCTTGATTACGGTAACTCCTACGCCAGGTAAGTAATGTTAAGTTAGTTTTAAGTAAACTCTTTTACCGTCAACCTTTAAAAAACAATCTGTAAAGTAAATTCTGTTATAATATGAACACTTTTGTGAGTTTACATAACTACAATTTATTAACGGATATCTCCAGCTCTGTGTGAATTTCTATAGAATACCGTACCATCGAGGTGAGGGCGGCTCAAATTTAATAAAAAATCGCCCGACTGTTCTCTAAGGCAGCTTTAAAACGTGTAAGACCTGAGGCGGTCCTGCAGCTTGGGGCTGGGCTAATCCCCGTAAGACCTTGAGTCGCAGTCCGGGCCCTCGTAAGGTACGTGTATGATTGAATGTTACACTCTATGGCTGGACAGTATCCGTAGGTCCCATGTGTGAGGGAGAGTAGCCTACAAAAAAGAAAAAAACACAAAAACCTACTGTAAAAAACAGAATCAAAAAATAAAAACAAATTTATAAATAAAAACCCCTTTGTAAGTCTGTACGTCACATTGAAAGGCTTCTCTAAGTAAAGTGATGTCTTTACTTACAGAGGGACCCAAAAAAATACAAAAAATAAATAAAAAAATTATTAAAAAAACCATAACTAAATAATACTGAGAGGTAGCATTTTGTTGGTTGGCTACCACCGTAGTGAGCGAGGTTGGGGCTCATTACACTAAAATACCCGTGGGGGATACCAGTCCTCTATCGGGCGCGTCCCATGGGAATTGGGCAATGCCCTTCAGTTTTGCCTTCAGCTTACTTGAGGGTAGTGAGGAATTAAATACTCACCGTGAAAAAAAACTGGTTAAATCAAAAACATTAATAAAATCTACGAGAAAGATCTTAGTAACATATGGTAAAACTTTCTATAAAAAGAGTAAATTCCATCCAAAAGTAAGAAAAAAATCAAAGATACATACAAATTTCAGAAAAAGAGTCATTTTACATAAAAAATGTGTTGAAAAATGTTTCAAATCAAGGAAGAACTACCAACATAGTACTCTCCAAACCCCTTAAAATTTAGTTAAAATGTCAATAAATAGGGTTATTTGTGTACAAAATATGTTATAATTCCCTAAAAGCATTAAAATTCAGTGTCATAACAATGATGTTTGTTCTAAACCTTTAAAATTATCTAATAGACTCTTTATAAACTTAGTTTGTGCTCAAAACAACACACAAAAGACCAAACACAAACTCTACATATAAGACTCTTGGTTGACCACCCACCTACTCAACATACAACACCTCTGATACACCATTCCCTTGAACATTACATAAAACCTGTGATATTCCACTCAATCACCAAACACACATGACTCTTAATAGACCAATCCACCTACCTCTGCACACACGATTCCTTAGGACACACCCTACACCCACCACTCATCCTACAGACAAAACTCCTAGAGAACTACCCATCCACCATAAAAACACTATTTCTTCATATAATCATGTTTAAAAAATAACATTATTACACTGTAAGATAGGTTTAATATAGCTAAAGACCAAAAGTGTTACCTAAAATTCTGTTTTCTCTAGAAATATGAGAAAAAGTTAGGTTAAAAACAATGAACATAGAAAAAGTTAGGTTAAAAAAATGAACATAGAAAAAGTTAGGTTAGTAAACATCAGAAAAGTAAGTCTAGCAATCAACCGAAAGGTTGATTGCTATCCTTACTTTTCCGAAAAGTTGTTAAAATAAACATACACAAAAAATGTCCCATTTTTTGAGTTTGTTAATTTTAACTGAACTTTTCGGATGTTTACTAACCTAACTTTTTCTATGTTCATTTTTTTAACCTAACTTTTTCTATGTTCATTGTTTTTAACCTAACTTTTTCTCATATTTCTAGAGAAAACAGAATTTTAGGTAACACTTTTGGTCTTTAGCTATATTAAACCTATCTTACAGTGTAATAATGTTATTTTTTAAACATGATTATATGAAGAAATAGTGTTTTTATGGTGGATGGGTAGTTCTCTAGGAGTTTTGTCTGTAGGATGAGTGGTGGGTGTAGGGTGTGTCCTAAGGAATCGTGTGTGCAGAGGTAGGTGGATTGGTCTATTAAGAGTCATGTGTGTTTGGTGATTGAGTGGAATATCACAGGTTTTATGTAATGTTCAAGGGAATGGTGTATCAGAGGTGTTGTATGTTGAGTAGGTGGGTGGTCAACCAAGAGTCTTATATGTAGAGTTTGTGTTTGGTCTTTTGTGTGTTGTTTTGAGCACAAACTAAGTTTATAAAGAGTCTATTAGATAATTTTAAAGGTTTAGAACAAACATCATTGTTATGACACTGAATTTTAATGCTTTTAGGGAATTATAACATATTTTGTACACAAATAACCCTATTTATTGACATTTTAACTAAATTTTAAGGGGTTTGGAGAGTACTATGTTGGTAGTTCTTCCTTGATTTGAAACATTTTTCAACACATTTTTTATGTAAAATGACTCTTTTTCTGAAATTTGTATGTATCTTTGATTTTTTTCTTACTTTTGGATGGAATTTACTCTTTTTATAGAAAGTTTTACCATATGTTACTAAGATCTTTCTCGTAGATTTTATTAATGTTTTTGATTTAACCAGTTTTTTTTCACGGTGAGTATTTAATTCCTCACTACCCTCAAGTAAGCTGAAGGCAAAACTGAAGGGCATTGCCCAATTCCCATGGGACGCGCCCGATAGAGGACTGGTATCCCCCACGGGTATTTTAGTGTAATGAGCCCCAACCTCGCTCACTACGGTGGTAGCCAACCAACAAAATGCTACCTCTCAGTATTATTTAGTTATGGTTTTTTTAATAATTTTTTTATTTATTTTTTGTATTTTTTTGGGTCCCTCTGTAAGTAAAGACATCACTTTACTTAGAGAAGCCTTTCAATGTGACGTACAGACTTACAAAGGGGTTTTTATTTATAAATTTGTTTTTATTTTTTGATTCTGTTTTTTACAGTAGGTTTTTGTGTTTTTTTCTTTTTTGTAGGCTACTCTCCCTCACACATGGGACCTACGGATACTGTCCAGCCATAGAGTGTAACATTCAATCATACACGTACCTTACGAGGGCCCGGACTGCGACTCAAGGTCTTACGGGGATTAGCCCAGCCCCAAGCTGCAGGACCGCCTCAGGTCTTACACGTTTTAAAGCTGCCTTAGAGAACAGTCGGGCGATTTTTTATTAAATTTGAGCCGCCCTCACCTCGATGGTACGGTATTCTATAGAAATTCACACAGAGCTGGAGATATCCGTTAATAAATTGTAGTTATGTAAACTCACAAAAGTGTTCATATTATAACAGAATTTACTTTACAGATTGTTTTTTAAAGGTTGACGGTAAAAGAGTTTACTTAAAACTAACTTAACATTACTTACCTGGCGTAGGAGTTACCGTAATCAAGAAGAAGGTCCGCCCAGTACGAGGCTTTTACATTGCACTACGGTCGGGTTGAGCCCATCCAATGTCGTAAATTGGGTTTCTACGGACATGTTAGTAACCATGTGTTACAATCTCATTCCAGTGAGTTTTAGTTTTTTATTAATGGAATCATGATCGTGTTCTAAAGTTCGTTTTTTACTAATTAAATGGTGTCCGTATGCTAGTGTATCAATTCCATTATCCAAGATGTATCTTTTATCGTCAAAAGGGGAAAGTGATAATTTTGAAATATTTTGTGTGTAAATTTTATGTTTTTCACTACGGATGTTTAGAGTGGATGTTGTTTTTAACGAATGATTTAAAAGACAGTCTTTATACATTTCATGTTTTAATTGTTTTTTTATTGCGACTCGGGGGACGCCTTTGGCTACCTTCTTTTCCTCTAGATTAGAATTTAGAACGGAGTAGCATTTCGCTCTCAAGCCAATTATTTCCCTAGCCGGATTTGAGTTTAGTTCGTCTTTAAATTTTCCTAATGCTTTTTTGTTTTCTACACTGTAGCATGGGTGGTTAGGTGGATAGTCGGACGTGTCAAAAAGGTGTAATTCGTTTTTCATATCTGTGTAAACGTTGGGAGTATATACGTTGTAGAATAGTGAGTCTGTGTCAGTCATACAAAGTTTTATGTTTTTCCCATACTTTGCAATTGCCCAGTTGTAGTGAAAGTTGTACATTATTGATTTTGAAATTTCCAGTACTGTAAATCCAACATAAATGGGTCTGTTTAGGAAAATTGTTTGTTTTTTTAAAGCCAATCCCGCGATATCTTTATTGTATGCAAAAAATGTTTTAAGTCTGGGACTAGCTGTCCATTTGACCAATTGTTTTTCGTTATTTACTAGTTTAAAATCAATACGCGATCTAACATTTTCCAATGATTTCCCGTACGTAGCGTTGTTCATTAACTTAAAAAAATCTTTTTCAAAATTATTTTTGGCTTCTTTTCTTTTCTCTGTATTAAAATTGATAAATGGGGCTAACCAGGCAGACTGTTTAAAACTTAGAGCTCTGTGAATTTTGGTCAGTACAAGTCCAAGTTGTAAGTAAAGTTTTAGAGTCTTGTAGTGTACAACGTACTTGGTTTTGTCACACAGTGTAGTTAGTAGTTTTTCAGTCTTTGGAGGTTTATAGTCGAGTTCATGAAGTAGGTCCTTACAGTAGGGGGAAAGCATGTCGTCTGTAACTATTTTTCGTTCGGGGGCTAGTGGAAAGTCAGAATGTAGGTTGTGTAAATGGTCAGGGTAGTGTAAGTCAACTTCTAAAATGTAACCGGTGTCGGAGTCGTCGGGTACTTTTGTAATGTCAATGTCCTGTGGGTCGATCCACTTAAAATCAGACTCTGGGAGTCTATCTGACATACTTGTCCCGTACAAATTATTACAGTCTAGGTAAAGTAAGTAATTAGTCGGTTTTTTGTTGTCAAAGTCAGGAAGGTAAGGGTTGTTGGCCTGGGCGTACCGGTTGGGTATCATGGAGACACCGCCCCGGATCCCAGACTCGACAAAGAGGTGCTGGTCAATGTCAGTGAGTAGTTCGAGTTTTACGTCTGTCATTTTCAGCATGGAATTCCATGCTAGTCCGGGGGCAGAGTAGACGTTACAGGGGTCAATACCGTAGTAAGTCATACTGGTAGTTCTAAAATTTTCAAACACGTCGGCAAGTAATAGTACGTCTGTGAGTAAGTAAAGGTCGTGATATTGTTTCAAAGTGGTCATACCAAAGGTTGACCACACAGTCTGTGCGTGTGTGTAGTCTTCGTCAGTGATAGGTGTTTTGGTCAGGTCATTGAAGAACGTCTCCTTGGGAGGCAGTTCAGTATCGTTAAATTTTGATTCATCTGTCATGTAAGTGTAGGGAAAGACGCCTTTGCGTAGTAGTAAGTCTGTGTTGGTCATACACTGCCCTAAAATTTTGAATTTTGATGCCCCGTCAGAAACTAAGTTGGACACGAGTGTGTCCAAAGAAGCGTTAAGGAACTGTAAGGAATCCAAAAATCGTAAAGATTCAAGGGTGACTGAAATGTACCGCTCACTGGTTGTAGCGATACATGACAGTTTTTCTTTTTTGAATTTACCTAACCCCTGGATCAAGTGGTGGCAGTCATAACCTCTGAGGTTATGGAAAAAGACTGGAATGTGATCGGGAACTTTATAATTTAGATTACATGAATTGTGGGCGGGTCCCAAGAACTGCCCCGTTAGGTGATTATGATTGGCCACTTTGTCTCTGTGTAAAGGTTTTTGACAAAGGTGACAGGTGGTAGCATTTTGGAAAACAATTTTGTCTTGTGGAGACATATTAATAGGAATATTCTTTTTAATAATTGGTAAGAGCTCATTAGACTCATCAATCAAACAATTTAGAAACGTATCTACAACGTTGGGGCCGCTATAGACTTTAGGTTGTTTTACTGGTTTGCCATTACTGTCAATGATTACGTAACAAAAGCCAGAGGGGACGTGATGGGCAGTGTTGGTAGTGTGTGACATGGATGGATCGTTAATTGTAGTGGGGATAGGTACAACAAAAGATTCAAAATCACAATAAATAGTGAAGGGGACTTTATGTGTTAGTGTGTAATTTTTAAAGGACATGTATTTTTCGTCATCAGTAGGAAGTCTGGTCTTTTGTGCACCGTGTGGTGAACACAAAGGTAAGTGATTAGTAAGTAAGTCTTTAGTCCAAAATCTGTGTAGGCAGTAGTCACAGTAGTAAGATGCATTTGCGTGTTTAGTCAAGTGAGATAGCAGTCGGGATAAGTTAGTGATTAAACAGTAGTGGGAGGTAGTGTCAGTAGTCAAAAGTAACAAGTTGATGTGATGAACTCTAAATTTTTCTTTTGTTATTCTTAGGGGATAAATTTCGTCTTTTTCAAATCCAAATACATTTACAGATAAAGCGGGGTTCAATTTTTCAAATTTATCTAAATCGGTAATTTTGACAGGATAGCTAATCCCAGACATGTTTATATTATGTTCCAAGGATTTATAATAACTTACGCGTCTATTTCGATCAGGGAACAATTGGGCAAGTACAGAGTACAGGAAACATTTTTGATTGTCGTTCTTAATATTTATAATTCCTTGTTTGGGATTGGCAATTTTTTTCGGAGTGGGTATATAAGAAGAGGCGTACAAAGGTTGATATTTAACAATGAACAGATCTAGGTGTAAAACGTTTTCTATTACCCACCCACTACCTTGACTTACCCACTTAGCCACGCTTTCTAAAATTTTGTCTGTAGCTTCAGAGTATTGTACATCTAGAGAATCAGAAGGTAGCAAAGGACGGGTTTTGCCGTGAAAGAAGGGTGTTGTTGTGATTTCTTCGTTGTTTATTGTTTTGGAAAATTTAATCTGGACTGTGATATACCATTTAACTCCCCCGAGCCTGTTTAGGTGGTTATTTATTTCAGACATAATTTTGTTTTTATGACTAGTAAGGACGGTAAGGAGATCAGGATCGGATGTATCGAACCTACGGGAAATGGTGACGAGGTTGTCGTATATGGAAAAGGATTCCATCTTTTAAACAAAATTAAATCGGAAGAAAAACAAAGGGTGGTAAATATTGATTATTACTTTGAAATACCGTACAGAGAACAGTGTCCAAAATTACAAGAATTACGTGAGTAGGAGCAAAGTGAAGACACGTCTGATCAGTACGAGCGCAAGAGCAGAAGTGAGACGGATTGAATGTGTTGGTCGTTTATATAGGGATTGAGGGGGGAGGGGGAGGGGGGCAACCAATCAGAACGTAGTATTTGGGTCACGCGCCTGTTCAGACATGAAAATCCGATTACGTCATCCTGTGTAGTACTGTTTTTCAAAATGAGAAGAAGGGACTATCCAATCAGAGCGTAGCATATGGGTGCGCATGCGCGCCAGACCTGTAGCCGAGGGGTGAAGAGCGTACGAAGGTAGTCGTCGGAAGTACACGAAAGCATTTTATATAGTACATATGTAAATGGTCACCATCTTTTGCATTTTATATAGTATGAGATGGGAAGAGTGCATTTTGTATAGTATAAAGACCGAATTTGAGAAGGGGAATTACCACCGGGGACTTCCCTTCCGAAGGCGTCATGTTTCCGAAAGGATGTGCTAAGTTTTGCCACCAGGTGCGCTACGATCGGATCGAGCACATAGAGTAGAGTAACAAGGGGTGCATGCGCGCCCGACCAGCAGACGACGTGTACGAAGGTAGTCGACGGTCGCCGGAAGTACCCGAAGGGAAAGGTTGCCATATTGGATGAGGAATTTTGGGAGGGAATTTTGAAGAGGGAAAGACGTCATATTGGACAAAAAAGTGCATTTCATATGGTATATCATGGAAAAAGACGCCATATTGGACAAAAAAAGTGCATTTTTATATAGTATAACATGGAAAAAGATGCCATATTGGACAAAAAAAGTGCATTTTATATAGTATAAACATGGAAAAAGATGCCATATTGGACAAAAAAAGTGCATTTTATATAGTATAACATGGAAAAAGATGCCATATTGGACAAAAAAGTGAATTTTATACAGTATAACAAGGTTAACAGTGAATTTCATATAGTATGATGTGGGAATTTGGAGGGAAATTTGGGAATTTGGAGGAAAATCGGGAAAATTGGGGAAAAAGTAAGGTAATTTCGGGAAAATCGGGAATTTGGGGGAAAATCGGGAATTTTGGGGAATTCCGGGAAAAGCGTGGGAAATTTGGGAATTTGGCGGGAAATGGAGGTTAGGAAAAGTGAGGTTAGGAAATTTGGCGGGAAATGGGAGCCGCCATCTTGGATGACGTCATCAATCAGAGCTCGGGGTGGTCACGTGACCCGAAGATACCCGAACGTGGCCGCCATCTTGGAAAATCGACCCGAAGATACCCGAAAGTGAGTCTATTTCGCCTAACAATTCACTACTGAGTCTAAAACTGAGTCTAGAACCATCAGTTTTTGTCTACTGACAACGTAACGAAAATATTAGTTATAAATATGGGTGAATTTTAAAACTTAATCTAACTTTATTTATTGAAATAATTTTATCTCATATTTGTTTGAAATAATGTTATAAATTTCAGTGGAATAATTTACTGTCATATTTTTGGATGGGAGGTTCAGAAGTAACTTGTATGAAATTAAAATGTCTTAGTAATTATAATGAATTACTTAATCAATAAAAAGAAAAAGAATGGACAAAAGTAACATGTAAAAAACTCCCATTTGCTGATAGAAGTAACTTCTTACATGTACCCCATTGTTCAGAGGAAAACTAAACAACTTCCTTTGTTCTATTGTTATGAGAAGCTACTTTTTTCTCTCTAGGTTTTATGATATTGTTTAGTTTTAAACATTATTATTATGAATTGTATAGTTTTAACTTCGGGAGACGCATTTGAATCATAATTTTTAAAATAACTTACATTTATAGGAATAAAAATATATTTCAGCCCAAATAATGAACGATTTCCCATTTAGAATTACAAAAAAGTTCCAATTAAAAAAATAAGGCAAAACAAAAAACTTGGTAATACAATAAGATGTGTTAGATATAGTTAAGACGCTAATATTAACATTCCAATGTAATTTTCTATTAAATTATTATACTGTCAGAGTAATATAGTAGTCTAGTTATATATTAGTAAAGACTAATAAGTGTGTCGAGTATATTTTATATACTATACAAACTACTAGATTCGGTCTGAATAACACACGTCCTGTCTCGCTGCAACTATGTCCGTATCTCCAGGCACAATGCTTCTGCATGCAGGTAACATCTTTCTTGTATTTTTTCTGCAGCCTCCCGAACCGGACTCAAGAGCTCAAGAGAATCTTCATATGAAGATTCTCCATATGAAGAGAATCTTCATATGAAGTTACATATGGAGGTAGTGTTTTACAAGTTTATTTGGGAGATGTTGACATTCATTTTATGGAGGAGGGGTTGTATGTTGTGTGGAGGTGGGTTAACGTCAGTTGTATATATCTGCAGGTTGGGTGGGCGGGTTAACGTCAGTCGTATGTATCTGCAGGGTGGGTGGATGGGTAAATATTAGTCGTATGTCTGTGTGGGGGTGGGTTAACGTTAGTTGTATATATCTGCAGGGTGGGTGGGCGGGTTAACGTCAGTCGTATGTATCTGCAGGGTGGGTTAACAACAGTCACTTACCACACTGTTTGTTTTATTTAAAAAGTTAAGTTTCTTTATGAAAACGTTACCGAATTCGTTTTTCTTCTCATGCAAGTAGCTCAGTACTACTGTACGTGTATGGGTGGGTGGATGGGTCAGTGGAACTGTACGTGTTTGGGTAGGCGGGTGGGTCAGTAGTACTGTACGTGTATGAATGAGGTTTATCCAAATGGCTGGTCTGTGCCTGGGCTGCCCATGTAACTTGTAACGAAATCATCTATAAGGGTTCTAGTTCTCAGGATGGAGGCTTAGGAATGTACATGGGAAATGCCACAACTATTGAGAAACACCGTTATTTGGTAAGTACTTTATTGAATTGCTTGTAACAAGAGAATCTTTTGTTACATATGGAGGTAGTGTTTTACAAGTTTATTTGGGGGATGTTGTGACATTCATTTTATGGGGGAGGGGTTGTAGTTTTGAAAACGTTTTGACAATTTGTATAATTGAGGATTTTATTTTAATTTGTTTATTTTATATGATTTTTATCATTGTTTTGTTGATTTAGAGGGTTGTTCTTGGGTGATTTATGTATTTTTAAAATTTCCCATTAGGAGCCACCCTATCTCGCCCGTAGGATTCGATGAAATTATTAACGCAAACCTTTTGATTAAATTTCGTAATTTTTCAATATTGGCCAACTTCCGAATTACTTCATTCCCGAGGAACTGGAGTTGATGCTACCTGTTAATTTGTTTCCGTATTCTTTTCTAATTCATTGTTACCTTTTATGTGTTTAGTGTGTTTGGTTATTATTTTCATTTATTCCTGGTTTGTTGGTTTTAAATATATCCATAGATATATATTGTAGTTTATATTTTGTTTTGGTTAGGCGTAAGAACATTTTTTGCACGAAACAGGCAAGAACAAACTTTTGATCAGTAAATATTATTTTCTATCGTAGACCTTTTTTGCTATAAATTTAAAATAATTTTCCATGTTTTAATTTTACTTTTATATTTTATGAACTATATTTTGACCACAACTTATTTTTATTGTTCTATGTACTCCTCAGGCCTTCGCACCCACCCTCGGTGGACCCAACATTTGGTTTTAGAAGGTGGTTTACGTACGTCTCAATTCTGGTTACTAGTTAGGTTATAATCAGACAAATACTCCCAGTGGGACTTAATTTTTATTTCTCTATTTCTGTTACTATTTCCGTTAAGTCATATAAATTCCCTCGCAGTGGGACTTCTTGTTGGTATCTCCATTCTTGTTTCTACTTATGTTATGCTAAGTCTTACAGCTACCCTCCAAGTGTGACTTCTTGTTGGTATCTCCATTCTTGTTACTACTTATGTTATGCTAAGTCTTACAGCTACCCTCCAAGTAGGACTTCTTGTTGGTATCTCTATTCTTGTTACTACTTATTTTATGCTAAGTCTTACAGCTACCCTCCAAGTGGGACTTCTTGTTGGTATCTCTACTCTTGTTACTACTTATGCTATGTTAAGTCTTACAGATACCCTCCAAGTGGGACCTCTTGTTGGTATATCCATTCTTGTTTCTACTTATGTTATGCTAAGTCTTACAGCTACTCTCCAAGTGGGACTTCTTGTTGGTATCTCTATTCTTGTTACTACTTATGTTATGCTAAGTCTTACAGCTACCCTCCAAGTGGGACTTCTTGTTGGTATCTCTATTCTTGTTACTACTTATGTTATGCTAAGTCTTACAGCTACCCTCCAAGTGGGACTTCTTGTTGGTAACTCTATTCTTGTTACTACGTATGTTATGCTAAGTCTTACAGCTACCCTCCAAGTGGGACTTCTTGTTGGTAACTCCATTCTAGTTACTACGTATGTTATGCTAAGTCTTACAGCTACCCTCCAAGTGAGACTTCTTGTTGGTAACTCTATTCTTGTTACTACTTATGTTATGCTAAGTCTTACAGCTACCCTCCAAGTGGGACTTCTTGTTGGTATATCCATTCTTGTTACTACTTATGTTATGCTAAGTCTTACAGCTACCCTCCAAGTGGGGCTTCTTGTTGTTATATCTATTCTTGTTACTATTTTCGTTATGTTCACACATATAAAACTACTCTCCAAGTAGAACATCTTGCTGATGTCTCTATTCTGGTTACCAGTTGGGTTATTTTCAGACAAATAACTAATCTCCCAGTGAAACTTACTGTTGATTTCTTTGTTCTTGTTTATATAAAGTTTATGTTCAGACGTATAACTACTTCCGAGTATGATTTCTTGCTGATGTGCTATTCTTGATACTATAGTCCGAATAAAATTACTTTGGTACTGGTGGAACGGCCACGTGCCACTTGTTTGAAATAGCAAAACTCTGGCTCCATTCCCAGGTGACATCAAGGTGAAAAGCTATACAAATGATGATCTACCTCCCCTCCTAGACCATTGAGCTGAAGACCAATAAAAACTCTAGCCACACATAACTAGTACAAAACAGCCGGAAATTGAAGACAATGAGTAAGATGACAAGAAGGCTGACAGGGAAGACGGAAGGAAACACACACCGACACACAAATGAAAATTTACATGGAGGAAGGAGATGCTATCTTAGAGATGAAATAAACTTTGCATCGGCACACATCAACAAGGAGACCTACTGGAATGGAATTCTACATCTGCGTATGGTAATTTACATCCAATCAAACCTATTGTGAATTAACTTAATAAAATGATTGATCACGTTTAATGATTTTTATAATTTAACTTCATAATCTATGATTCTAGAATGTCAAATATAGGACAGTTTTCAGAACATTATGAATTAATTTTTGAAGTCATACTTCTTTGCGCCCGTTAGACACTTTGGGATGGGATGTTGGTCGAGAAACCGCGTCACGCTGAAAAGTAAGAACAAATTTTTAAGAACTATCGATTAATCGATTGTTAATCGAAGAAATTTAATCGAAGAAATTACTGATAATGATAATATAGGTGTATAATATAATAATGAAGTCACGTATAATATATTGAAGATAAATATATTGAATAATATTGAAAAATGTCTTATATTTCATTTATATAATCCTGTCTGTTTGTGTGCGTGAGTGGGTGTATGAGAATAGCCAAAGAAGTATAAATTCCACCGTGTGGTCCGACGCACACCCAATTTTTTTATTAGACATTATTTTGGTCAAAGGCTTTTTTTCAAAATTCTTAATTACTTCGTTCCAAATCCTCCAGATTTGATGCTGCCTGTTAATTTATTTCCGTATTCGTTATTAATTTATTGTTACCTTTTATGTGTTTAGTGTGTTTGGTTATTGTTCTCATTTATTCCTGTTTTGTTAGTTTTAAATTTATCCATTGATGTATATTGTTATAGTTTATATTTTGTTTTGGTTAGGAATATGGAATTTTTGAGCATGAAACATGTAAGAGGTTAATATCTGTATTCTTTTCTTCTTGCTGTATAGCAAAATAAATAAAAATGTCTAAACTTAAGCCTTGTTATTAATCAGACAATTGGTCTACTAATAAATAACTCTTTCTCGTAAACTTTGAGACCAACATCCAAAATGTTTGCATTGATTTTCGGTATTCAATAATTGTACTGTATTAAAATATACAACTAACACCGTACATTTTATTTTTATACGTCTACCAGCATTTAAGTAACCAGATAGGTTTAATAAATACCTATATAAATTACATCAACTACCCAACACTCTGCTATTTAATTTGAAATGGACATTTTAGTTTCAATTTATTAAAATTAACAGTTAACATTACTTTGATTTCTATTAAAGTTCTATTAATTGGGATCAAATAATAATTCACGTATGGAGTTAACATGTTTTTAAGGATGCTTACAAATACTTTGGGCAAAAATATATTTTTGAAGGAGAGGGTTTACTCAATTTCAAAATATTTATAATCTTATAAGAAATGGATTGTATGTTAATATTATTCACTCAGAAAGACTATTTTATAAACCAATAAAGTTTCATAAATGCTTTAGAAAAATGTAATTTTCATCTAGCCTCACTCCAGTCTTTGTCAAAGGTTGTGTTTTGTCCATGGACTGTGAATTTGCATATAGAACTGTAGCTAATGCAATCCTCCCTTTAGAGATTAGACATTACATTTTATTCATTTCTTTAAAGTATAACAAAGAGTGGACGTTATATAAATTGAAATGAAACTTAATTTTGTTTTAAATTCATAAGCTTTGAAATAGTTATTGCTCTTTCGTTTGAGTTATTTATGAGCGCTGTCTATTATTAATTTTCTTATTAGCTCATTTATTTATTTATTCATGTCTTTGCATTTATAATAACTTTTTCTAGTACAGTTCACTTATTTATCCCTCTAGCTTACAGCTAATTGAGAGATATACTAATTATATTTACTACATTTCTAGGAATAATAATATTTACAACAAAAATTAAAGCTTAACAACCAACAGTGAAATATTGTATGGTTACAAATACGTATACAAATTATGTATATATTCTTTTAGTGTTAATCTTTTGTGATGTTTATTTTACAAGTAATTGTCTTGCTATTAGTTTTTTTTTTTTTTTTAATATTACAAATAATTACTTTATAATGTTTTGTTGAAGGGAGATATAAATAATTGAGAAAAACAGACATTTAAAAGTATCAATGTGTCAAATAATATGTGTATCAGATATAAATAAATGTTCTACCTATATAATAACAAAGAAAATGATAGTACACATAACAATATCCATAGTATCATGAGTATTTTTTTTTATGTGTTTAATATCTCCCAAACAATAACTATTTTCACAGTAATTAGTAAAATGTTTCATGAAAGATGCAAATGATAATTTTGTAATTGTTTGAAAAAATATTTTACATTTAGAAAGTAATAATAATCTTTATTGTTATTTTTTATTACCAAGAACAAAGTGGCATGCATTGTTATAATACAACAAGAGTCTAAGCTGTACATCCCAACGTTAAAAAGGGTGTTTCAGATAACCCGTGCAAGATACATTGCTTGCGTGATCTGAAACACCCTGAATATTAACAATTTATCTGTACAATGTAATCATTTTTATTTTACTTGTACAACATTTCTTTTTTTTACCTCATCCAACAGGTACATTATAGTTTCACACAATATGTCTTAGTTTATCTTTTTACTCACAAAATAAATAAATATATGTCACGTCCAATAGTGTGTGAATGTGTGTCCAGTTTAGGTGTTCTGTAGATATTTATACAGTTCTCCAGCAGTTCTCAATTTTCCCGGCAGATAGCAGAGCAAGCACCTTATTATCATCAAATCATTCACGATAAACAAAGTTACTATTATTTCAGTTTTAAAGATATTTGTTAGCTATAATCTACGTATTTACAAGTGCCCCTTGGAGGTTTGCTGTTGTCATAACTAAACGACATATTTTTATTTTTTTCTCTGTGCGTTTAAAATGAAGTTAAATATAAATGAAAAATTAAATATTCAAATCTGTCACGATTGAACCCTATTGAAATTGTAAGTACTATCGTAAATAAATTGATATTTTTTGTGCAACGCGTCATTTAAATGAAACATTTCCAGTAAGAAGGCAGAGACCATTCATTTGCAAAATGTATTAATATACAATAAATTAGCAGTATCAATAATAGTGTCAAGCAAGCGTAACTTCTTTTGACACTCCTGGCATGTTGTATCTTTATTACATTATAAATATGCTTATTCTTACAATATGCTAAACAATATATTGCGAAAAAAATATATATATAGTTTTATTCATTCACTATAGTCATGTTTAGCTAATGGACCTTACCAAGTGACATTATTGCGTACTATTGTAACCCACAAAATTTATGGCTTGTGTTAGGGTTATTGTAGGCAATATGTTACATACTCAACACTTTTAATATATCATGACTTCCACTTTTTATTTATCATTGGAATTGAAACTAATAAAATATGCTCTAGTGTCCATGTCTGCTGTGGTCCAGATTCGGTGTCATCCCTTAGATGCGCTGGCTTTTAGGATCGTAACGAATCGGCTACATGGACCAATCAACCTAAATTAGCAACAAAGGCTCGTATTGTTTATCCTATACTGTGACGATCAGTTAGTTATAAATAAGTGAATAGCTTACTAACTTGGATGTTTTCTTCATAGTTTAAGCTTTGTATTTCAACTAATTTAACATAATTTTAATTGTCTGCCTGATACAGGAATTCAAATAGTAACTCATTTAAATGTTAAGCACAAATTTAGATTAAAATTAAAGCATGCCAAATCCACCCACATTTTTTAACTTTTAACCATTAATTGTAATTACTGATGTTAACATGTATTTTGTTCACTTGATTTTATTGTTATACATACAAAACCATACTATAAATATAGTAAGTATAATGTTTACAGATATACTTACTATATTTGTAATTATTAATATATGGTATATGGTGTCTAAATGGTTTCGTTTTTAATACAAGTTCATACTGTATCTGAGTTTTATATCTTCAAATTTTACTATCTTCTATAAACGAAAGAAGTATCTAGGTCAATCATTAAATTATGGAGGCATGAGAGGTATAGGGATAAAAACTTCAGATATACATATATTGTATAAATAAAGAAAATTTTTACGCGTTCTTTTTTTAAGTGATAAGCGTTTTGCAGTAAAACATTGTTTTTTTACGGAATAACTAGTGGCCTATTGTAAAGTTACATTTTCTACAGTACATAAATAGTCTGTATTCCGCTTCAACATTTAGAATTTACTTTAACTCTTTTGGCCTAGACTACTATTGTCCATCCTCATTGGCAGCACATCACTCTAGCTAGCTACGTCGCAACTCCGTACAGGGTCAATTATTATCAAACACAGTGGATGCCATCGGTGGTCTTGACTATTACAAGAAAATCAACCGATTGTTCACCATTTCACATGTCTTTGAAACGCAAGTCCGTTAAAATGAGTATACTTAGATAGTATTGACTGTGCAGACCTATTTCGTTGATTTCTTTTCAAAACAAAGTGTCATTTTTATTGGACATGAGTATTTAACACTCAGATCAATGTTGTTTCAGATAGTCTTCTTTGACAACTTGAAATTGGCAATAAAGTGTTCTAATAAAAAAATTTCGAGACTAATAAAAGAACAAATTATAGAGAACATTAATTTAACGTAGACAGGAACTGTAAGAGGTGAGGCAAATAATAATAACTGCTAAGCCAAACTTTGACGAGGGACTTTCCTACATGCCAAATACTTCAACAATCAGACCATCTGTTTGATGACTAGACTCACTAGACTCACCTAGACTCACTCACTCATTCAAACATCTACCTATAGCATACGTCATAAGGAAACAATCTATACGACAAATATAAACAATTATAGTGCAAACCAATCTTTCTTTGGTTCAGTCATATGAAAATTATATGTGACTGAACATTAATAAAAAATATGTAAAGATCATGATACTTCTTCTTTCCTGTAAATTTGGGGAAAAACCAATATTGAAAACAATACTTCACCTCTTATACAAAAATATCACTGATGATCAGAATACATTTTAATCACGCAATTTACGTTATCTATGGCTTTTCAAGTATCTACAACAATATTTTTCTATTTTTATTATATTTTCGGTTTTAGTTCAACGAATCAATCTACACACTGAATAAAACAAAATATTTCTGGATTATACAGTTCAATATTCTGCATATAACCAGTTGTCAGAAGTTCAGTGTGGAACACAGTGTTCAGTGCGGTCTCTACATGGCTTGTATATGTATATTAAGGGTAGGAGTATATATTTACACGTCACACAGTGAGGTCACTGGCTATAAACTCTGTCAGTGATTTAAAAAATGACGTGTGTATTTTAACCAGTCAGGTTTGTGGTAGATCTCTACTCACATTTTGTTATATGGCTTGTATATGTACATTAAGGGTGGGAGTGGACATTCACACATCACACTGTGACGTCACTGACAATACGCTTTGTCAGTGATTAAATGAGATGTGTGCGAGTCGGAGCCCATCACAGCTCTGTTATGGTGATAAATTTTCTGCTGACCATTTGTTTCCATATTTCGAAAATGTCAACAGTTATCTGACAGCTTTTATCAGCCTAAATAAAATGAAGTTGTATTAAATGTGCTTAAATCTGATGATTATGACCATGTGTGACTTCTTGTTTCATTTAAATAAGCTTTGATTTGTAAATTAGTCCGTATTATGGTGTAATATTTGTAAATCGGTCCGTATTATGATGTAATATTTGTAAATTGGTCCGAATTATGGTATAATATTTGTAAATTGGTCCGTATTATGGTGTAATATTTGTATATCGGTCCGTATTATGATGTAATATTTGTAAATTGGTCCGTATTATGGTGTAATATTTGTAAATTGGTCCGTATTATGGTATAATATTTGTAAATTGGTCCGTATTATGGTGTAATATTTGTAAATTAGTCCGTATTATGGTATAATATTTGTAAATCGGTCCGTATTATGATGTAATATTTGTAAATTGGTCCGTATTATGGTGTAATATTTGTAAATTGGTCCGTATGATGGTGTAATATTTGTAAATTGGTCCGTATTATGGTGTAATGTTTGTAAATTGGTCCGTATTATGGTGTAATATTTGTAAATTGGTCCGTATTATGGTGTAATATTTGTAAATTGGTCCGTAATATGGTGTAATATTTGTAAATCAGTCTGTATTATGGTGTAATATTTGTAAATAGGTCCGTATTATGATGTAATATTTGTAAATTGGTCCATATTATGGTGTAATATTTGTAAATTGGTCCTTATTATGGTGTAATATTTGTAAATTGGTCCGTATTATGGTGTAATATTTGTAAATTGGTCCGTAATATGGTGTAATATTTGTAAATCAGTCTGTATTATGGTGTAATATTTGTGAATCGGTCCGTATTATGATGTAATATTTGTAAATTGGTCCGTATTATGGTGTTATATTTGTAAATCGGTCCGTATTATAGTGTAATATTTGTAAATCGGTCCGTATTATGATGTTATATGTAAATCGGTCCGTTTTATGATGTAATATTTGTAAATTGGTCCGTATTATGGTGTAATATTTGTAGATTGGTCCGTATTATGCTGTTATATTTGTAAATCGGTCCGTATTATGGTGTAATATTTGTAAATCCGTCCATATTATGATGTAATATTTGTAAATTGGTCCGTATTATGGTGTAATATTTGTAAATCGGTCCGTATTATGATGTAATATTTGTAAATTGGTCCGTATTATAGTGTAATATTTGTAAATTGGTCCGTATTATGGTGTAATATTTGTAAAGTGGTCCGTATTATGGTGTAATATTTGTAAATTGGTCCGTATTATGATGTAATATTTGTAAATTGGTCTGTATTATGGTGTAATATTTGTAAATCGGTCCGTATTATGATGTAATATTTGTAAATTGGTCCGTATTATGGTGTAATATTTGTAAATTGGTCCGTATTATGGTGTAATATTTGTAAATTGGTCCGTATTATGGTGTAATATTAGTAAATTGGTCCGTATTATGGTGTTATATTTGTAAATTGGTCCGTATTATGGTGTAATATTTGTAAATTGGTCCGTGTTATGGTGTAATATTTTTAATAAACCATAACTGTATTTCATTTTGACAAACTAAAACATAAAAACAACTTACCAATAGTAATGGCAGAGACTGTAAATACTTACATTCTGTAAATATTTAACAGAGTTTATTCTTTATTATAAATAATGTTTAAATCTTTATTTTCTTTTTGAAGTAAATATTTACTACAAAGTATTAATCTATAAATACTCAGAAATATGCATAGGTTTATGTTTTTATACAAATGACCTTATTGATGAGAAGCATATTTAAGGATTTTATCAGGCTAATTTTAAGTAAATCCGTCAATATTAGACATAGGTTTTATATGAAATTTATGCCACGATAGTTTGTACTTATCCATAATCTTTTATAGTCGTTGTGAAAACCATTAAATATAATTGTTTTACTTTATTAAACATTTCACTAGGAAATATAAATGAATACAAAATAAAAATATAAAATGCTTTTTCTTGAACAACATAATACTTCAATTGTAAAATGTCCCAATTATTAATTTCATAATAAATATATGAGATATGACACTCCTTTTGCCAGTTTATTGTTAATATTAGATGGCAAGAAAGTTATTATTTCATGATATATACCTCATGTAAATAAGGTAAAATGCTTTGAAAGGAGTTAGTAGGAGATTTATGAATATTGGTGATGAAAACAGTACAAGTTAGCCATAATATAGGACGTTTGTTGGTTTTTGTAATAAACTTCTTTTTGGAAATTCCAAATGAATTACGTCTTCCTTTTCCGTTTTACCTCTAATAAACATTTTCAAAATATTCCTTTTTTAAGAAATTTATCTTAGGCAACTTATTTTAAAATTTTAAAAATTAAGAATTATTTTTTAAACAAGTCCCGTATCTTAAAAAAATAAAAAATTAAAAATAGAGTGGATCTTCTACTTAATTTTATTCTGCCCATTCTTGAATATCAGTGTGGAGAACCTATCCAGACAGTGAAGGGGGGGGGAACCAGTGCAGTACAAGGTGAATATAACTGGTAACATTGTTCAGGCAAGGCCAGGAACTACTCTATCTCTAAGTCACGCTACTACAACAGTTTAAGCAAATTTATTGGTTTTACGCTTGAAAATATTCTTCTCAATCTTTGTATTTTTTATTAGCTATATTTTTATGTCTTTTTTGTCGTTTGTTACTTTTAGCTAAACAATTCTTGGTTTTTGTAAATAGCCATATTTCCTCATTACGGTGATTTTTATTATTAAAAAAAAAATGAAATTAAAAAAATCTTAATCAAAACTTAATAAAAAAAATATGTATTAGCAAGTAAACCTTTTAAACCATGGCAATGTTATTTTTGACATAATGATAATACAAATCATTGGTAGATCATCGATTTGTATGATTTTTTACACGTAAACAGAAACCTCTTGATCAGGAATCTATAGAAGTGAATCGTGGAAATACTAATTTCTGTGAAACGGTTTAAAAAAAGCAGAAAGTGTTTTGTACAAAAAGCGATTATATTAATTCTGCGTGGGCATTTTTGTCATAATCATGGAAATATCACACAGTTAATCTACATACAACAAATAATAAATTGTTTATTCAATAAAAATAGTGTGTTAGGTTCAGTTAAGTTAGGTTAGGCATAGGAACTACTTGCAAAAATAGTAGGCAACCTACTTAACCCAGAAAGAAATTGTTACATAATGTAACATACGTTATTTTTGTGTAAAATAGTTTTCTTTCTTTTAAATTTGTTTTAAAAAACGAGTATTTCTGGGAAAAACTGCTGTGTATTCGTGAGGCTAATATTAAACAAACCGTAAAAATTGTGTGTGGGGTCCTTACATTCCTTATGTTTCTTATAACTAATTAAACTCAAATTTATATTATGCAATGCACGTGTAAATATAAATGCAGTATGTCCATTAACTTAAAGATATGATATTGTGGGTCAAAATGAGCCAAATAATTCCTCAAAACAGAGGATTTTAAACATTTAGTTGCAGGTTTGTTTGTATTTTTCTAAATCTTAAAGAATTTTTTTGTAATTTAAAGAGCTATTAAAACAGTAAAAAGGTCGATAATACTATAGATTCATATTAGGACCAAATAATACTAATTTCCAATCAGTAAAATTGTTTCACTGTGGTGGATCTTTAAACTGTTTAACTTACAAATTACTAAAACACTTAAAGAATTTACATGATATAAAAAATGGTAATCTTTCTTATGGCGATGAAAAGTAGGGATCTCCATTATTGTTAATTGGATTTTAACCAAAAAGAATTCGTTGGATTGTTGATTGAATTGTTAATGTTCTTTTCTCTTAGTAAATTTTATGAAAGATTACAAGTTTTTTCGTAACTGACAATGAAAATATTTAAAAGCCATAAATTGTCAACGCGTTTAACACATTGTAACATTATTATTATCTAATAAACACCCATAATATTGTCGTCAACTAGTTTAGAAACGTATTTTAGGACATTTTAAGTTGAAATAACAGCAAATACGACACTAAAATAATATGGATAAGATAAATAATTATTACTTTTGTGCATAGAAAGATTTCAACTGGTTTTAAACCAAAAGTTGAGTCAGTTAAATTTCATTTACTAAAGATGATCTTTACACAAAAAGTATTTAAGATTATGTTTAAAGGGTAACCATCCAATTTGGGTATTTGCTATGCAAAAAAATGTACTAGTTTAGGCAGCACTAATATCCTTGTCCATGTAAGTCAATAAAGTCAATAGTGAACTTATAATAAAATCAAACTAATTATATTGTTCCTAAAGCTGTGTGTTTCTGAATTCAAACCAACTGTATTATTTAACGAGTGTTGTTTGTCTAATAATAAATAAGACAACAAGTAACTCTCGATTAAAGCATCATATTTACGTCTAATTCAACCATTATATTAAGGATTTGGTAAAACAATTATTTTATTATTTAGAATTTTAATACGATTAAACTTAAAATTCATTGAAACCCTCAAGTTTCAACGAGGAACAGTTAAAAACAATAATTTACATCTGTATAACAATACAGGAATTATATTTTTCAGACAAAAGTCAATGGCACTGCTGTTTGACATTAAAAACAAATTTGTGACAATTATCTCAAGCATCTTAAAAATAGGCTAATTTAAAAAAATATAACAACAACAAATTATTTTAAATTAAATTATGAACTTCGTTTTGTTTTTGTGTTTTATGTAATACAATACATATAAAGTTTGGGTTATCAAGCAGTAATATTTATTTATGTAATGAATTTTATTGTTTATTAACATTCGTTAAGTGGATTGTTGAGTTTTCAGAGTATTTTCGGAAAAACAAGAAATTCTTCATATATTAAAATAGTTTGTTTGGGTAGGTTAAACATTAATATTAAGACTATTTTGAACATTTAAATTACGTTTTTAAAAATTTTCCAAACTGTTATTTGAATATAATTTCATATTTCAATAATGATTTTTACCTTTGTATCCTTACAAACAAATAACCACATGGAATTTAACAGTTTTTCACAACTAATATTCAGGGTTTTATTAACATTTATTACAATATTAAAATATATCATAATTCATTTAATTTGATTTAACTCAATAATACATTTATTATTATAAATTTACTATACTTAAGTTACCAAGATAAAAATGTGTCCATGTCTTATAATTATTTATACCAAATTCAGAGTGAAAATATTATTTACCGACCTTAAAAAATTTACCCTGGAACTTATTAACCAGAGATAAATATACATAATATTTCATAGAGTCAAGAGGATATTTTCAGGTAAAACAATTGTCATTTAGCAGAACGGTAATTTGGAAGCATAATTGGGGCTATGTCAATGATAATCACAGACCATCATTTGCGTAAGTGTAATGAAAATTACCTTTTTAATTATATGATTCTCTCGATAACACTACCATTCACAGACAGTGCCCTCCTTCCAGTGTATTTTAAGAAACTTAATTCAACATATTATTCAAGGTTAATAGAAGTATAATATTTATGGCCAGTGTAAAATGGATTGTAAAAATTCCCATATAAGTTATATGTTTCAATATCATTATAAGTTACTTATAACCTAACAAATCTTCAATTTATAAATAATTCTCAGGGAAATATTATTAATTTAATTTTTTAATTATTTTAAGAATGCGAGATATAATAATTCTGTCAAACTCTAATATAAGTGTTATTTGGCCATGTGTTATACGTTTTAAATAAATATATCGTACTAACACAAAACAATTACTGTATATTTTATGTGACTCTATAGTCTTAAAAACCGTCTCTAATTATATTTCAGAACAGACACGTATTATTTTCAATGTTTTTTAAACTACAGAGTGCCTTCAGTATTTATAAGTAAACATAATAAAAAAATATCAGTTTTGATATGGGCTAAAGTTAGTAGCTGTAGAATATCATTTAGTGTTGGCAACAATGATTAAGTTTCTCAATTAGCATATGTTGGTACGGATACGATACATGTGAACGTCACACAGGACGAATTTACTGATATTTACAAATATTATAGTTATATTTGTGCATTTTGTGTTTGTATATTACTTAATTTGTGTTGTATGACGTTCATTGCTTTCAAAAACAATTTATAACGAATAAAAATGTAATTTATTCCGTTTATTGTTAACGCGTGTTTTTGATAGAACGCAAAACGAGACTTTGCAGAGAGGAAATGCTCCCCCTACCACTAGCACTCCATTATGCGAAAATCACCGAGCGTTTCCGACACAAGCCGATACGAACGTTGGTTCGTTGCCATAAGATCAGCTGACTTTGACAGTTGACATTAACTCATCTCAGTTTACAATTAACTGGCGCGAAAAGCTAAGAGTAACAGTGCTATTAACAGCATTATTTACGTGTTTTAGTAATTAATTTAACAATTTCTTTTAAACCTCCATTACATGATGAGTAATTACATATTTTAAATATTAATGAATTAGTTCAGTCTCCATTTGAATTACTGTTTTACTTATTTTTTTATTTATTTTTTATAGCACGGATTTCTTATTGCTAGATGTGCATGGAGTGTCTTTGATTTTGGGCTCTTTTGAATGTTTTTCTTGAGCATGTCATTTTTGTTATTTTAATTTAAGTTTTATGTAGCCTATTGTACAATTTTTATTGAATGGCCAAATAAATGTTAATTTGTTGACTACATATTGATGTTAATGCTGCAATTGGATTTCTTATTTAAATAAGTACAATGTTTTTGTGCATAATTTGTGACAAGTCTTTTTCAAAACGATATTATCTTAAGCGACACTTAACTGAGCTTCACAAATGTAACTATGACATACCAAAAATGAAAAATAACAATTTTATTTGTACAATTTGTAAAAATGATTTTGAAAATTTTTGTTATTTTGAAAATCACTTATCAAATGATCATGAAATAAAACTGAACATATAAAAACTATAGTTTCCCAAAAAAGATAACTTTTATGAATGGAAAATTAGCATAGAAAATGTAGAAAATGTTTCCTTTATAAAAAAAAACCTCCTCCAAAAAGTTAAAACCATCTGATAATTCTTTTGTATTATATTTTCAATGTAAAAGATCTGGGATTTTTAAATCTAAATCGAAAGGTAAAAGAAAAATTAAAATCCAAGGCTCATGTAAAGTTGATGGTTGTTGTCCTTCTCGAATGAAAGCAAAAGTAAGTGACATTGTTACTGTAACAGTAGATTACTGTACATCCCACGTAGGTCATGGTAAGGATTTAGCTCACAAACCATTATCATTAGAAGATAGACAGAATATAGCAAGTAAAATCGCTGGTCAAGTGCCATTTGATGCCATATTAGACAATATTATATCAAATGTGTCCAAAGAATCACTTCGTAGAATAGACATTCTAACAAGGCAAGATTTGTACAATATAGAGAAGGAATTTCAATTGAATGATGCTGTCCACCATTCTAATGATGCTCTAAGTGTTGAAGCGTGGGTAGAAAAAGAGAAAAATTAAATCAACAACTGTGTGTTAATGTACAAAACTCAAGGGGAAGAATCAAATGAGTTTGGGAAAGATAACTTTTGTTTAGGAATCATGACAGAGGCTCAACAAGAACTTTTGAGTAAATTTGGTTCAGATTGCATTTGTATGGATATTACACAAATGACTTACATTTTATGTTAATTTACTTGCATTGTTTATTTTTAGTGTTATTTAATTTAATTTATTTTTTGTTTGTAATTTTGAAAGGAAGCGTAACGATTAATACTCAGTTAAGAACATAGTTTTTGAATATTTTAAATAAATATCTGCCCTACAAGAGAATGGCACCTAAAATACAAGGAAATCATTTTTAAACTTAAAACAAACACTTTTAAGATTGTTAAAGGTTAGCTTTAAAATACAGACATTTCACTGATCGAAAAATGGTTAATTTGTTACTATACTTTAAGAAAAAATTAAAATAAAATGATAGGAACTTTTTAAAAATATTGTTGATGACAAAACAACCAACATACTAACATCATGTAGTTAATGTAAAATAGCTTATTTTCAAAACACGATAAAACACTGGACACTTAAGAAAAACGTTTAACTGAATTTAGATACCACATTATACAAATGTAATGAGTACTGAAATTTGAATTAGTTATTTCAAAACTTGGAAATTAAAATATTATTCAAGAATTTTAGTGGCCCATACTAAAATTACTGGTTTTGTTGTGTATTTTGAGCTTAGAATTGTGTAAACAAGCATTGTTCGGTTGAGGAAACGGTGAAACATTGTTAACTCCTCAAGTAATTGTCCCAGTTACAAGAACAACACGGAGTGTTCAATCTTGAACTGACAGTTGGGAAAGAACGAGTCTTGTTCTTGGCGTTGAACACAAGTAACAAGTTCTCATGAATTTAGTCATCGTGATGTGTGTGTTTTTATTTTACTAAATTGTTCAAATCAAGTGAAAAATTATATCAAATACATGTGAAACTCGTTAACTGTTATTAAAAGTAACAAATAATTTTATAAAATTAAATGTCGCAAATATAATTGTTCAACTGTAACAGCATACTATTTTTAGATTCAATTTATATATCAATATTCTCTGCCATAATATATGTATTTATAAGTTAACTCATAACAATTAAAACAAATTAATTCTTACGTAAAATATAAAATGTTTATGGATTTTTCATAAAATTCAATAAAATATAAACAATACTTTAAGTTAATAGAAAATGAAAATAACGGAAAGCACATTTAATTAAAATTACTTTTCTAGGTTAATAAAATGTAATGTTAATTGTCTAATTGTTTTAATGTCAAGTCACTAGTTACTCACTGCACACATTCTCTTATGCAAAAACACATTACTAGCATTTATTACATAAAATTCAAACAAAACGAACTAATAATTAATTATTAATGTACATGAACAAAATATAAATATTTATTTCTTTCCATTTTATTTCATTTAAATTACGACATTATTATTTTTATCATTTATACACAATAATAATATATTTAGAAGAGTAATTTATTATTTACAGTAATCTAAAAATAGAGTGTTGAAATAATCTTCTAAAAATATTACATAAAGTAAAAATATACTTAATATCCATTATTATTTTGTATTATGATGCGTTTTGTAAATTTTCATTAAAAATACATTTTCCAAAATCTGCAATTTAATTCGATGCCAGTTCACCGAGTTTTCTAATAAAGTTTAAGTTTAGCACTAAATTTATAAAGATAAATGGCCATATTACTTTATAACTTCTGTTTCGATGTGTTTCTTGAGAAAAAGTACATGTTCTAAATTCAAGCCAAACACTTACACAGACCACAGATACAAACTAAGTTTACCAAAGCTGGAATATATAGCTGTTGATTGAATTTGTAACTATATATCATACAATGAATAAACGTAAAAAGCTTATTCATTATTCATTAGTCCTTAACGTGAATGACATGATAAGAACAGTTTAGTTTGGATGAAAACAAATGCTGTTCTATATAAGTACAATATTAAAAACCGAAGTATGAAGTATCTTTTAGTGAAATAATTTTTAGGTAACGTAATTTTGACAAGTTTAAAACAGTTTCACACTCAACCATATTAAATAACGAATATACAATAAATATTGAAGGAAATGTAGATTTTTCTATTACGTTTAAATTTTAAAACTGCATATAACGTTCTATCTTTTAATGAAATAATTTGGTGGACAACTATATAGCTCCATTCCACTGTAAATAAATGTAAACTCCATTCCATGGCGATGATTTCAGAAAACCAATCAAATAAGTAAATCAATAACCTTGGATTGAAGTACAGCTAAACAACTTAGGTATAGTTTAAACTGACCAATACTTTCAAACCTAGGCGTTAAATTAGCCAATGTATTTTTTGTATAAGTTAATGAATGCCTTTACAAATCAGCAGATGTTTGTTCGCTGCTATTTTGCTTAGAAGTTTCTGAATGACTCATCACTCACTCACTAATTTACCTAAATTTTTACCTACCTCAGAATCCTGTAATATTTAAATGCGAACTGTACATACATAAAATTATACCTCTTTACATTATTAATAACTAAGGGTAGTTTTGGGTTGTTGAAAATCGACTATTTCCTATAAGGATAACAGAACATAAACTCGTTCAAAGGGTCGTTCCACGAATAATATCTTAATGTATATGTTTGAATTACATGTTTTGCATAAATAATTATAATTCGAATGGTACCAAGTTTATTATATCAAGGTTTAAATTAATAAATTATATGTGTTTTTATTTAATAACGTCATTTCAATTAATAAAATAGTAGTGACATGGAATATTTGTGCAGTGAGGTCATTTTAGTTTTTAGGTAACGTAGTTTTGACAAGTTTAAAACAGTTTCACACTCAACCAAATTAAATATACAATAAATATGGAAGGAAATTTAGATTTTTCTATAACGTTTACGATGTGAAACTGTATTTGGTCACACGGTAAATTTTTTCAAGCTTAATTTTTTCACGCTATTTGAATATTTTCAAAAAGCAGCTATTCATAGAGATTTACAAACTTAATTTTGGTGTTCAGACTTGAACCCATGACCTTGTTGAGTTACCATCCATAAAAAATTTGGGTATTTACCTATGATCTACTTGGGTAGTATATCATATTGTACTCAACTAACCATCTATGATCAATTCGGGTAGCAACCCAAGATCTATTTGGGTATCTACCCGTATTATACTTCGGTTGACTATCCTCACCAGTGCAATACTTGTCAAGGGGATTCGGGGTGTTGCCCCAACGAGGGCAGGTACTCAAGTGTTATGAGCTATCACTTATTCGGTGATGTCAGCTAACAATAATAACTATAAAATATCATAATTGCCATTAATATTTACATGTATAGCAAGCGTCAAGGACTTGATTCTAATGTATGACACATGTTTTTTATAAATTATAATTTGTTACTTAAAGTTAACAATAAAACAGTATTAGAGTAATAAAAGAAAAAAAATGGTTTAGCAGAACTCCCTATAAATTCGGAAATTGATTGGACATGGTCCATATACTCCATACCAGACGCCAACAGGTATCAGTTATATACTGTATTAGTTATTGGGGGAATAAGTTAGGGGGAGGAGGTAACTTAATGAGGCTGCTACGTATAGGGAGATATGAAAGTACATTTATGGTTTACTAAAAGTGATGAATTTTTTAATTAGCATAGTTCGTGTGGGTATAAATGCAATACAAGTGAACGTTACACAACACAAATATATTACATCATAATTACAAAATGCAAATATTTGTACATTTTGTGCTTCTGTTGTAATATATTTGTGTTGTGTGACTTTCACTTGTACTATAAAAATTATGTTAGCGAGATGAATGTATTGATGGAAGATGTCAGTTTTAAGAATGTATAAAATCGATTATATTTTTTAGTGCAATTACTTTACAGCTATATGAAGTGATGAAAATGTCACCCTTAATAGTTACGTATCTTGTACACTAATTTCGTATATTTAGGTTATTAAAAAAAGAAACGAAATAAAAAAAATTAACCTCATAAATGAATCAAATACCTTCTCAAATAAATATGTACTTTCTTTAGTTTGTTAAATTATATGATTATTTTACTTTGCCAATCATTTATTTTTTATATGTAAGCTAGGATGCTGAGTTTAAACCTTAAATAAAACCTTTGGTTATGTAAAAGTAACACGCTTATTTTCATTTGTAAGATTTATTTTAACCGTTTAGAGTTTTTAATACATATTGAACACTATAAGTACTTTTTTCCAAGCTTTAAAGTTCAACTAATGTCCTTAACAGTTTCCACTGTTTTAAGAGTTGACAATGAACTTTATCATAGGTGTCCTTAAGTATGAAATATATTTTGTGAAATAAATATACGAGTACTTACTTGTTTTTATGGTGAAAATTTACTTCTTATTTAAAATTATTATAGTGTTTTGTCTACGCATCAATTATTGTTAGAATATTTTGTGTTAGAAACAAAGTTGCCACTTGTAATAAATAAACATCTAAAAAAATAAATACTGTTGGCATACATTTACAGCTTGTTCCATAGAAAATAATAGTATACAGTATGCAGAGTAAAAGGCAAGTATGTAAAACAGAAATGGATGCATTTAAGAATTGATTTTAAAAGAAGACGTTGTCATAGCTACATTATACTCCAAGACAAATGAATCGAAGCTGAGTTAATACTTATTTTAATGCCTACCTTTATGAATAAATGGAACATTTGATGGACACGCATCACAATGCATTGAGTTTCTATGAAATATAAACCAAACATTTATTTGCATGTGAATTTAAATTGCAAGAGTTTATATCCGCAAGGAATCAAAGTTCCACTTAAATGGTTCCCATTTCTGCCAAATACGCGTCTACATTTGTTTTTCCTATAAAACTGTTGTTGTCAAATAGATATATACATAAACGTTGCTTGTTATTTTTACCCTATGACGAATTTTCGTTTTTAAAGTGGTAGAAAGGGTGTTTGTTGACATGAGTGTAATCATAACATTTGCCAATAACTGTGTGAATGCATGTAGAACATAATTAGGCATTTATACATCCCATATGTACATACACCTACTACAGAGTGTGTATTGGAGGAGAGGAGTGTAATAAACACTTTATGTATATCTGTGGGTGATGGCCCATTATCAATATACGTATTTGAGTAAACGGAGGGTCTGTCACATAACGTGTACGAGTGGGCGAAAGGATAATCAAAACAGTACATGTATGTATGAGTGGGGAGCATTACCTCTGTACAAAATTACGTGTGAGTGGGTGGGATGACTATTATCACCGAATGTGTAAGCCTGTGCATGAGTGGAAAGCTATTGTCACCAAGAGTGTATGTTTTGGTAAATGGGTATTTTTGTTCTTTCACTCGTGTACGGTTAATTACCCACATACGTGACAGTGCCAGAAGGCTGGGTCTACTGTACTGTCAACCCCAGGCCTAAGGAAACGTGTTTTACGTCTTCTAATACACCTACTTATACACCTTACTACAAAGTGTTACGTCTAGGTTGATGACAATAGCTGGGCTGAGTCTGCTGCACTGTCAATCCCAGGCTTGAGGAAACATGTTTTACGTCTTGTAATACACCTAATTATACACCTTACTACAAAGTGTAATGTCTAGTTTGGTGTCAATACCTGGGCTGAGTCTGCTGTATTGTCAATGCCAGGCGTGAGGAAACATGTTTTACGTCTTCTAATACACCTACTTATACACCTTACTACAAAGTGTTACGTCTAGGTTGATGACAATACCTGGGCTGAGTCTGCTGTACTGTCAACGCCAGGAGTGAGGAAACATGTTTTACATCTTCTAATACACCTACTTATACACCTTACTACAAAGTGTTACGTCTAGGTTGATGACAATACCTGGGCTGAGTCTGCTGTATTGTCAATGCCAGGCGTGAGGAAACATGTTTTACATCTTCTAATACACCTACTTATACACCTTACTACAAAGTGTTACGTCTAGGTTGATGACAATACCTGGGCTGAGTCTGCTGTATTGTCAATGCCAGGCGTGAGGAAACATGTTTTACGTCTTCTAATACACCTACTTATACACCTTACTACAAAGTGTTACGTCTAGGTTGATGACAATACCTGGGCTGAGTCTGCTGTATTGTCAATGCCAGGCGTGAGGAAACATGTTTTACGTCTTCTAATACACCTACTTATACACCTTACTACAAAGTGTTACGTCTAGGTTGATGACAATACCTGGGCTGAGTCTGCTGTATTGTCAATGCCAGGCGTGAGGAAACATGTTTTACGTCTTCTAATACACCTACTTATACACCTTACTACAAAGTGTTACGTCTAGGTTGATGACAATACCTGGGCTGAGTCTGCTGTACTGTCAATGCCAGGCGTGAGGAAACGTGTTTTACGTCTTCTAATACACCTACTTATACACCTTACTACAAAGTGTTACGTCTAGGTTGATGACAATAGCTGGGCTGAGTCTGCTGCACTGTCAATCCCAGGCTTGAGGAAACATGTTTTACGTCTTGTAATACACCTACTTATACACCTTACTACAAAGTGTAATGTCTAGTTTGGTGTCAATACCTGGGCTGAGTCTGCTGTATTGTCAATGCCAGGCGTGAGGAAACATGTTTTACGTCTTCTAATACACCTACTTATACACCTTACTACAAAGTGTTACGTCTAGGTTGATGACAATACCTGGGCTGAGTCTGCTGTATTGTCAATGCCAGGCGTGAGGAAACATGTTTTACGTCTTCTAATACACCTACTTATACACCTTACTACAAAGTGTTACGTCTAGGTTGATGACAATACCTGGGCTGAGTCTGCTGTACTGTCAACGCCAGGAGTGAGGAAACATGTTTTACATCTTCTAATACACCTACTTATACACCTTACTACAAAGTGTAATGTCTAGGTTGGTGTCAAAGGCAGAAGGCTGAGTCTGGTGTACTTTCAACCCCAGGCTGGAGGAAAGGTAGTTTAGGACTCGTAGTACACCTATATGTACACCTCACTATACATGTGAATGTCCAGGTTAGTGATAATGCCAGAAGGAAGAGTCTGGTGTACTGTCAACCCCAGGCCTGGTGGAACGTGTTTTAGGACTCCTAATACACCTTCTTATAAACCTCACTATACAGGGGAATGTCTAGGTTGGTGATAATATCAGAAGGCTGAGTCAACTGTCTTGTCAACCTCAGGCCCAATGAAACGCGTTTTAAGACTCCTAATACACCTACTTATAAACTTCACTATACAGGGGAATGTCCAGGTTGGTGTTAATGCCAGAAGGCTGAGTCTACCGTACTATCAACCACAGGCCTGAGGAAACGTGTTTTACGACTCCTAATACACCTTCTTATAAACTTCACTATACAGGGGAATGTCCAGGTTGGTGTTAATGCCAGAAGGCTGAGTCTGCCGTACTGTCAACCCCAGGCCTGAGGAAACGTGTTTTACGACTCCTAATACACCTTCTTATAAACCTCACTATACAGGGGAATGTCTAGTTTGGTGATCAAATCAGAAGGCTGATTCAACTGTCTTGTCAACCCCAGGCACGGTAAAACGTGTTTTATTACTTCTATTACACCTATATATAAACCTCAGGCCCAATGAAACACGTTTTACGACTCCTAATACACCTACTTATAAGCTTCACTATACAGGGGAATGTCTAGGTTGGTGCTAATGTTAGAAGGCTGAGTCTGCCGTACTGTCAACCACAGGCCCGGTTTTAAAACCACAGGGATTTCTTAAAAGTTTTAAATAATTTACCATTGGTTTCGTTTAGATTGGTAAATTATTTAACACGTTATAGGTTAATAAAGACTTCATTGAATTCTAACTGAAATTTTTCTGGATATATTAAATATTTCAATCCACGTAATCTCAGTTGTTTGGTCATAATTAATTCTTAATACTGTGTACCCGTTATTCAATGCAGAGTGTCATCGTCTTATTACATTAGTATGTCTAACGTAATTTTTGAGTTAACAAGCTTTTTATACTGCTAGTATTTAAGTGTTTCAAATGTGTTTATTTGATTTTGTTAAAATAGTATTTAATATAATTTAAACAATCAGTTATGTTTAAGGTTATTCAACTGCATTATAGATAACTCGTTTCTGAGTGTTATAGCCTACTAAGATAACTTAAAATTTCTATTATTCTTTAAATAAAGAATACAATTACAACATTAAAAACAATATTAAATGAGCTAATTATAAAATGTTGAATGTCGAATATAAATACAGAATAAATATTAATCTTTCTTTCTGTAAAGAAGCAGTGGTCCGTTCAACGTGTGCAATATCATGATGGAGGGTGGTGTTTTATGATGAAAACTGAATATTTATATCTGTATGAGATATGCATGACCAGTGTTTGCTATATACATTTCTTCTCATCCACGAACCGCAATATTTATATTTTTAATGGCTATGAAAAACTACGGGACGTTTGAAACGTATGTTCTGCAAATTACCATTATCAGTTATCATACTATTATAGTTCAATAGAATAACTTTTATAGTTTAGGGCGAAGAAAATTTAAAAGTTACTTATTTTTCTAGTATCTAATTGAATAACCTTGTAAAACTTTTTTGTGGTATTCTTGATGAACCATTATGCTGCATTTTTAACAATAGTTGAGAACTTCCATTAAGACATGACCAACTTGGAGGATTGCACTTAGGTAAGAGGCGTCATTAGTTAGCAAATTTTAGAGACTTAGTAATTGTTAAGCTATTTAATATTCGTTACCACAATAGTAATAC
>JAQJVL010004208.1:42500-48310 GCA_035578905.1 Stictocephala bisonia | reverse complement strand
AGTTGGGTTAAAATATTTGCCTTGAATATTTAAAAAATTATTTTCTCTTGATCTAACACTTCCTGAGGAAGTGTTAGATCATGAAACTGCACTTCTATAGGAGGTAAGGTGTGTCAAGAGTGGACATAGCTCAGCTCAGCGGGACACCTCCTCCGCATTTTCGTCCGGTCCGCCGGGCTAAAATCTCTCTCGGGTATTCTATCCGACTCACTGCACTACCGCGGGTCCGCCTTTTGACCTCAGGGGAGAATGGCATACAGCCCGTACGCGGTAAACAGTTTGGCCTCAGTCCGATGCAACGGCTCGCCAGTCAGCAGCCAGACCGGGCAGTCGTCTTCGGACCGGCTGGAAAATATCAAATATGGTAAACACTTCGCCTCTCCGGGCGTAAGCTAAAGAATTGCGCTAAGCAAATTCATAGGGGTACGGTAAGAAAAAACCGATCCCCAGAAGCGAGCTTAAATGAAGCCGAAATTATATACAAAACTTAGGCCGGCCTACTCGGCCGGCCTACGAATAACATTTTGCCGGGCGGTCGGGGCCACGGGTTAGCTGAAGCTAGCCCGTGAGTTTCTGCTCCGCCCGGGACTAGAACGGTCGAGAAGGTGTCCCTCGAACCGTGCAGTCGCGATAGTCTGAGTACTGTCCACTGCTCCCTGGTTGATCCTGCCAGTAGTCATATGCTTGTCTCAAAGATTAAGCCATGCAAGTCTAAGTATAAGCCAAATTAAGGCGAAACCGCAAAAGGCTCATTAAATCAGTTATGGTTCCTTGGATCGTACAATCCATTACTTGGATAACTGTGGTAATTCTAGAGCTAATACATGCAAACAGAATCCCGACCAGAGATGGAAGGGACGCTTTTATTAGATCAAAACCAATCGGGGCTCTGCTCCGCACTTCTTGGTGACTCTGAATAACTTTAAGCTGATCGCAAGGTCCTAGTACCGGCGACGCATCTTTCAAATGTCTGACTTATCAACTGTCGATGGTAGATTCTGCGCCTACCATGGTTGTAACGGGTAACGGGGAATCAGGGTTCGATTCCGGAGAGGGAGCCTGAGAAACGGCTACCACATCCAAGGAAGGCAGCAGGCGCGCAAATTACCCACTCCCGGCACGGGGAGGTAGTGACGAAAAATAACGATACGGGACTCATCCGAGGCCCCGTAATCGGAATGAGTACACTTTAAATCCTTTAACGAGTACCAATTGGAGGGCAAGTCTGGTGCCAGCAGCCGCGGTAATTCCAGCTCCAATAGCGTATATTAAAGTTGTTGCGGTTAAAAAGCTCGTAGTTGGATCTGTGTCTAACGGCGTCGGTTCACCGCTCGCGGTGTAACTGGCGCGCCGGTTGGACGTCCTGCCGGTGGCGGTCCGGGCTCTCGGTCTTGTCTAGGTTCGCCGAAGCATGCCGTGAGTTCCGGCCGCCGATTCAATCCCGCCGCGGTGCTCTTAACTGAGTGTCGAGGTGGGCCGGCACGTTTACTTTGAACAAATTAGAGTGCTTAAAGCAGGCTGATTTCCGCCTGAATACTGTGTGCATGGAATAATGGAATAGGACTTCGGTTCTATTTTGTTGGTTTTAAGAATCCGAAGTAATGATTAATAGGGACAGGCGGGGGCATTCGTATTGCGACGTTAGAGGTGAAATTCTTGGATCGTCGCAAGACGTACCTAAGCGAAAGCATTTGCCAAGTATGTCCTCGTTAATCAAGAACGAAAGTTAGAGGTTCGAAGGCGATCAGATACCGCCCTAGTTCTAACCATAAACGATGCCAGCCAGCGATCCGCCAAAGTTCCTCCGATGACTTGGCGGGCAGCTTCCGGGAAACCAAAGCTTTTGGGTTCCGGGGGAAGTATGGTTGCAAAGCTGAAACTTAAAGGAATTGACGGAAGGGCACCACCAGGAGTGGAGCCTGCGGCTTAATTTGACTCAACACGGGAAACCTCACCAGGCCCGGACACCGGAAGGATTGACAGATTGATAGCTCTTTCTTGATTCGGTGGGTGGTGGTGCATGGCCGTTCTTAGTTGGTGGAGCGATTTGTCTGGTTAATTCCGATAACGAACGAGACTCTAGCCTGCTAACTAGGCGTTTCTGGTATCCACAATAGTGCTACCAGCGAATAAATTTCTTCTTAGAGGGACAGGCGGCTTCTAGCCGCACGAGACTGAGCAATAACAGGTCTGTGATGCCCTTAGATGTCCTGGGCCGCACGCGCGCTACACTGAAGGAATCAGCGTGTCTTCCCTGGCCGAAAGGTCCGGGTAACCCGTTGAACCTCCTTCGTGCTAGGGATTGGGGCTTGCAATTGTTCCCCATGAACGAGGAATTCCCAGTA
Organism: Stictocephala bisonia; assembly: GCA_035578905.1. Classification (NCBI taxonomy): domain Eukaryota; kingdom Metazoa; phylum Arthropoda; class Insecta; order Hemiptera; family Membracidae; genus Stictocephala; species Stictocephala bisonia. Next base: position 45,965 of record JAQJVL010004208.1, on the reverse strand, counting down.
AGCGCGAGTCATAAGCTCGCGTTGATTACGTCCCTGCCCTTTGTACACACCGCCCGTCGCTACTACCGATTGAATGATTTAGTGAGGTCTTCGGACTGGTGCGCGGTGATCGCCTCGTGTGGTCACCGATGTTGCCGGGAAGATGACCAAACTTGATCATTTAGAGGAAGTAAAAGTCGTAACAAGGTTTCCGTAGGTGAACCTGCGGAAGGATCATTAACGTGTCAGCATAACTCTCAGTAGTGTGCGCACGATATATAACCGGCCCCTCCTGTGTAGCGTTCGGTACTGCACGAACTCACAGTCGTAGGGGCCACCCGGGAGTGCTAAGAGAGAGATCTGATCTCTCTCCTACGCACTACCCAAACCCTAAGGCCGCCAAAGACACTGTGCGGCGGACACCGGCAGACGGGGCGTGACTTATGTCACGTTCCGTCGTGTACGGTCGTCCTGCGAGTGGTACGTTCCCTAATTACGGTGTTTCAGGCGGTTTGGACTTGTGTGCCGGCCGGCCAGAGACGCATGTCTCTGGGGAGAGATTCGTAAAAAGCGGCCTAGGCGGGATTACAACCCGCTGCAAGGTCATAGAAACCTCCCTGAGATGCTGACCCCGGCCCTTGATGACGGTGTTTCAGGCGGCTACGCCAGCTAGTGCGTAGCCGGCCAGAGGCGTGTGTGATAGGACTAAAAAAAGCCGACAAAAGTAGACTATAAGTCACTTGTACATATCCCACGTTGATGGGTCGCCGACAGGCCAAAGTCTTTTAAAGAGCGATTCAACTCGGGGCCCGCGCGCGCTTGCGTGTGCGTGTCAGCGAGCCAAAATCGGAAGACAGGCGTTGGCACCCCTTACTCTCAAGTGTGATGATGATCTCAAGGCTTGGCAACCCTTAGAAGACACACACACAGTAACCTTACGGCTTAACGCCGCCTTTAAAGTAGCGAGCCTAGGTGAAGGAACCAGATTCCCACCCGAGATGGCCGCTAGCTCTCAAGTGTGATGATGATCTCTAGGCTTGGCAACCCTAGAAGACACACACACACATAATACACGTCTATAAGACGATACAAAAGCCTAGCTGGAACCAGATTCCAAGCGATGTAGGCTGAATGGAAACCGCACGCAGACACGGCTATAGTCCTACGCACACGTAATCGAAATCCCCTTTCTACTCACACGTACGCTCGCAGGCGTTCTACACGCCGGCGGACATGGCCCACTGTGCCCGTCAAGGGACACTACTGGGGGGTTGGAGGGGTCCCCCTTCCTGCCCCCTTCCACTGGGCGGAATTGTCTGCCCGTCTAGCCAACAGACTGCCCCTTGTCTGGCCGAAAAAAACCCAAAAAAGCGGTACAAGCCGTGCGAGCTCCGTTCCTTGTTTTCGGGTAACCGCTTATGGTGGATGAGCGGCCCCGTCAATATTGGATCGGACTCGGGCGCGCTTCACTCTTTAAGAGGAGCAGCGCTGCCAGTACGAGTCAGTCCTTGCTCGTCTGATGGCTGGTTAAAGCGCCGGCGTCCCCCAAGCAATGACGGCCGGCCCTGAAGGGGTCGAAGCCAACAGCCTGGGAGACCGCCGCGGGTTGACGGAGCCTGTCCGTCACCCGAGGACGCCTCAGGGCAGTCCATGCCACGTGCGTCGGCCTGCGGGCCGTCGCACAACGGTCTTTGGGTGCACCCGGTGTGTGCGTGTCGTAGCTGGTAACTCGGCTCCACCACCCGGCCCCACTGGTCTTTGACGCGGGTGTATATACCGTGGAGACGCCTACTCGAGGTGGAAAACCGCTACGCGGCCAGTACCCGTGCTAGGACACCGTAATGATTTCAACGAGGGGAAAGCTTGTCTCGGCTCCCCGGCCCAGAGCTCGAACGAGCGAAAGACTACAGCGATAGAGAGGCGTCTGATGCGTCGAGTGACGGCGGTACCTGGGGCCACGGCCTCGCGGAGGAAACCGTCACTCGCGCTCAGGCGAGCTCGTGTCGTTGAGCGACGGCGGTACCTGGGGCCACGGCCTCGTGGGGAAACCATCACTCCAGCATGGGCGAGTCTGTGTCGTCGAGCGACGGCGGTACCTGGGGCCACGGCCTCGTGGGGAAACCGTAGCTCCGGCTCGGGCGAAAGAGTCTGTTCCGTCGAGTGATGGCGGTACCTGGGGCAAAGGCCTCGTGGGGAAACCGTCACTCCGGCTCAGGCCAGAGTCTGTTCCGTCGAGTGACGGCGGTACCTGGGGCCACGGCCTCGTGGGGAAACCGTCACTCCGGCTCAGGCGCGAGTCTGTGTCGTCGTTAGACAGCGGTACCTGGGGCCACCCGGCCTCGTGGAGGAAACTGTCTCTCGCGCTCAGGCGAAAATCCTCGTTCGGGAAACTGAACGGGGGACGTCAGGGAGTACCTGTTACGATCTCGGCTTTGTCGCCGCTCTCTTTCCCAAGAGTGCGGACGCTACTCGGGGCTTTTACCGTCTCACGACGGAATTCCCCTGCGAGATCGCATCGTGGGAAACACACCTGACGAACGTGCCTCTATCGCTGTCTGGCCGGTAGCACCCGGCGTGAATTCGACTCCTTGTTGCCGCGCGTGCGCGGACGCTACTTGGGGCTTTTACCGTCTCACGGCGGAATTCCCCTAGCCGATTTCACGTCGTACCCGCCAGCTCGTGCACGAGGCGGTCGGTAGCGTACCACTACCGTCCCCTCGTGGCGCGACGAGTACTTTCAAATGTTCGCACGCTCGTACGGGCCGTCGAGTCGGCTAGCCGGTACCTGTTGTGGTCGTGGCAGCTCCTATGACGATCGAGTGTCGTAACATCAGGATGAAGCCACATTAACTGAAAAACCGTCTTAACTCTGTGAAGAGAGCGGACGTGTAAACACAAGTATACTACCCTGAACGGTGGATCACTTGGCTCGTGGGTCGATGAAAAACGCAGCTAAACGCGCGTTGACGTGTGAACTGCAGGACACATGAACATCGACAATTTGAACGCACATTGCGGCCCTGGGATTTTATTCCAAGGGTCACACCTGTCTGAGGGTCGGCAGAACCGCAGGACCACGGTCCAACGAATCTTGCGTCGTCTACGGACGGTCGCTACTTGGGGGTTTTCCGTGCCCGGCCTCACGAGGACCGGGCGTAGCGGAATCCCCTTAAATACTACGCGGTGGTCTCGTATGAGCGAGCGAGAGCCACCGCGCCCCACTAGGCCTACCTTGTGCGGGTCGTGCGTGAGCGTCTCGACAACTCTCGGCCTCCTTCATAGGGCACAGAGAGAGCGATAGCCATACCGACTCGTCCGGCTCAGTGCAGTGACCGACTAAGCCAGTGAATTTAGTCAACTGCTAGCACGTGTCGGGCGGGGGTCCCTCGCTTTCGCACCGATCGAGAAAAGCCCGACTCGACAACTCTCGGCCTCCTTCATAGGGCACAGAGAGAGCGATAGCCATACCGACTCGTCGGTCCCTCG
>JAQJVL010004208.1:7500-35000 GCA_035578905.1 Stictocephala bisonia | reverse complement strand
CCAGAGGCCGGACAGGCAGATAACTTTGGCCCGAGTTTGGCGAGACGTGACAAGAGGCTAAAAATCTAGCCTGAACGACAATCTCGCCTCTCGCCCGCCAAATGGTTAGAGAATTTCAGCCTAAAGGTGAATTTCGAAAATCTGTCAACAGGCCAAAATTTTAGCCTGACCACGAATCTCGGCGCTTGCCCGCCAAAAATACAGAAATGTTTAGCCTAAAAACACGTTAGGCAAAGAATTTGATTTTGCCCGAGGCACTCCGAGCTCCTGGGCAAAGTTAAAATATTTGCCTTGAATATTTAAAAAATTATTTTCTCTTGATCTAACACTTCCTGAGGAAGTGTTAGATCATGAAACTGCACTTCTATAGGAGGTAAGGTGTGTCAAGAGTGGACATAGCTCAGCTCAGCGGGACACCTCCTCCGCATTTTCGTCCGGTCCGCCGGGCTAAAATCTCTCTCGGGTATTCTATCCGACTCACTGCACTACCGCGGGTCCGCCTTTTGACCTCAGGGGAGAATGGCATACAGCCCGTACGCGGTAAACAGTTTGGCCTCAGTCCGATGCAACGGCTCGCCAGTCAGCAGCCAGACCGGGCAGTCGTCTTCGGACCGGCTGGAAAATATCAAATATGGTAAACACTTCGCCTCTCCGGGCGTAAGCTAAAGAATTGCGCTAAGCAAATTCATAGGGGTACGGTAAGAAAAAACCGATCCCCAGAAGCGAGCTTAAATGAAGCCGAAATTATATACAAAACTTAGGCCGGCCTACTCGGCCGGCCTACGAATAACATTTTGCCGGGCGGTCGGGGCCACGGGTTAGCTGAAGCTAGCCCGTGAGTTTCTGCTCCGCCCGGGACTAGAACGGTCGAGAAGGTGTCCCTCGAACCGTGCAGTCGCGATAGTCTGAGTACTGTCCACTGCTCCCTGGTTGATCCTGCCAGTAGTCATATGCTTGTCTCAAAGATTAAGCCATGCAAGTCTAAGTATAAGCCAAATTAAGGCGAAACCGCAAAAGGCTCATTAAATCAGTTATGGTTCCTTGGATCGTACAATCCATTACTTGGATAACTGTGGTAATTCTAGAGCTAATACATGCAAACAGAATCCCGACCAGAGATGGAAGGGACGCTTTTATTAGATCAAAACCAATCGGGGCTCTGCTCCGCACTTCTTGGTGACTCTGAATAACTTTAAGCTGATCGCAAGGTCCTAGTACCGGCGACGCATCTTTCAAATGTCTGACTTATCAACTGTCGATGGTAGATTCTGCGCCTACCATGGTTGTAACGGGTAACGGGGAATCAGGGTTCGATTCCGGAGAGGGAGCCTGAGAAACGGCTACCACATCCAAGGAAGGCAGCAGGCGCGCAAATTACCCACTCCCGGCACGGGGAGGTAGTGACGAAAAATAACGATACGGGACTCATCCGAGGCCCCGTAATCGGAATGAGTACACTTTAAATCCTTTAACGAGTACCAATTGGAGGGCAAGTCTGGTGCCAGCAGCCGCGGTAATTCCAGCTCCAATAGCGTATATTAAAGTTGTTGCGGTTAAAAAGCTCGTAGTTGGATCTGTGTCTAACGGCGTCGGTTCACCGCTCGCGGTGTAACTGGCGCGCCGGTTGGACGTCCTGCCGGTGGCGGTCCGGGCTCTCGGTCTTGTCTAGGTTCGCCGAAGCATGCCGTGAGTTCCGGCCGCCGATTCAATCCCGCCGCGGTGCTCTTAACTGAGTGTCGAGGTGGGCCGGCACGTTTACTTTGAACAAATTAGAGTGCTTAAAGCAGGCTGATTTCCGCCTGAATACTGTGTGCATGGAATAATGGAATAGGACTTCGGTTCTATTTTGTTGGTTTTAAGAATCCGAAGTAATGATTAATAGGGACAGGCGGGGGCATTCGTATTGCGACGTTAGAGGTGAAATTCTTGGATCGTCGCAAGACGTACCTAAGCGAAAGCATTTGCCAAGTATGTCCTCGTTAATCAAGAACGAAAGTTAGAGGTTCGAGGCGAATCACCGCAATGCGAAACGAGGCAGCCAGTCCGCAAATCTCGAGACTTGGCGGGCATTCCGGGAACAAAGCTTTTGTGTGGGAAAGGGTGATTGCAAGGAAATTAGGAATGACGGAGTGCACCGGAGGGGACCGGGTTAATAACTACGGATCCGACGGCAGTGGAAGATTGTTTATTGGTAGGGTTCTGTGTCCGATAAGGGATCTTTCTGTTGAGGGCTTTGCGTACACCGAATGAACAGATTGCTCCTAACTAGGGCGTTTTCCAAGGCAAGAACATTTCTGGCCGTAGGCTAGGCACCGCCTATGCACAGGTCATTGATCCTGGTCGTGGCCAACCCGGACACATCTCTCGTGGTTCGGGCTTGAAATGTTCCGATAACCGGACATCCGTTGTGGCTGCACTGTTCCCCTTGGAATCCCGAGCGACAGTGCTTATTCGTCCATCTTGGCCCCCGTGGCCTCTACCGATTAGATTGGGAACTCGAGTGTCCGGGAAACGCGGGTGAGTTCCCAAGCCAAAGTGTCATTTAGACGGCAAGTATTACGGCCCTTCCTAGGAACCTGGGAGCATCACGAGCGATACCCGAGTGGCGCGATACTACCGGCCGGCCTACAGCGAGTCGTACAACCGAGGGCGCGTTAAGGCACCTCCGGGGAAGGACGGGACTTCCTTCGGTTCAGGCGGTCGCAAAGCCTATGGCGACCCGGAAGCGCTGGGTTAGTGTAATCGTTAGGGTGTCCTCGAGTTAAACCCAACACCCGGTTCGGGGTGGCAGAGTCCCGAGGCGTACGCCACCCGTGGGAGGTAAAAACCGCCAAGCGGATTAAAACCTCAAGGTAAACCCCCGGATGGACCCAGCCTATAGGTTTACGGCCACATAGTCGACGGCCGAAGCTGTTGAAGGAAACACCCAAAATGTATAAGTAACCCTTAAACCAGTGGTCGACGAGGCAACCTCTAAGAGCCAAACCTGGGCACGCCCCTTAGGGAGCCAGGCCTAATGAAAAAGGCTTGCACCTACTCAGTTAGATAAGGCTTAGGAAACCCTAGAACCCACCAGAACTACTAGGAAACCCTGAAGGAGCCGAAGAACAAACCCACCGGATGGCCCGCTCAAGTGGAGACTTCGCGTGGCACCCGAAACGGAACGCGCCACATAAGACCGAAAGAGCGCGGAAGACCCATGCCCTTTGGGAAACCGCCCAGAGACGCCAACAAGGTCCACTGCCTCGAAAACCGTCTATAAGTACTCGCAGCGTCCCCGCTGGCCCCTTGCGAAGGCCCGTGGTGGGGCCCCCTTCTCCCTAAGGGAACCCAGTCAGCACGATGCCTGGTTCTCGAACACACCAAAAAGCGACTCCCGAGGCCCGTATCACGCCTGGGTCGGGGGTGCCGCCCGTACTGGGGACAGTGCCCGCCGCGGCGCCGCGCCGTGGGGCCCTCGTATGGTGTAAGCCGGTCCCCAACAGCGGCGGCCTAAGGGGAAGCCCGCTGGAACCGCCCGGTGAAGAGCTGCGCACGCGAGCGAGGGCACCATGACTCGGAACGGTCGGCCGGCACACGGTCTTGGACGGTACTGGGTCGCTGGTAGGCACACCCGGCCGGTCGGTCGGGTGGACTACCGGCGGCGCTGGAGGAAACGAGGCCGGCTAGCCGGGTATGAGCCACGGGGGAAAGCTGTTCGCCGACAGCGAACGCGAAGAACGGGAGGCGGGCAGTCCGAAACGACGGCGTCCGGGGCCAGGGCGGACCGGAACCCTCGGGGGAGCCGACGCTCTGGAGGCGCTCCGGGCCCGGCCTGGGGAAACCACTCCGAGGGCCGTCTTTCGTCGTCGGCGACGGTCTGGGCCGGCCCGGGAAACTGCCGGCGGGAACGGAGTCATCCGCGGCGAGGCTGTACCGGCTGACGCGTGGCCCGATCCATGGACCCGGCTTCCGTAGCGAGTGGTCCTCGGACGCTGCCGGGGGAAACACCTGATTTCCGCTGAACGGCGAGTCTGTGGGCATTAACGGTACTGGCAACCCGCGGAGTGGCTCGTGCAAGGCGATCCTCGTGGAATTGACGGGTTCACGGAGTACGCACTTCCCCGGTTAACCGCGCCTCCAGACGCCTGGTCTTAGAGCGCTCCGATTCTCCCTGGAGACGACGGGGAACCTTGAAGACGGTCTAAGTTGCGCGGGACCGGCGAATTCACTCGGTCCTGGTCGGACGGCGACGGCTAACCAACGGCGGATTCCCGCCATTTAGCAACCGCCAGCTGTGGCGGCGTGACTCATGTCCCCGTGCGACGGCGTTAAACTTCGAACTCAAACCGGCCTCGGGCGGGCACCTGAGTACTGCGGCTCCTGATCGGTGGAAACCGAGAAGCCCTTACTGGAAACTGCTACCTGAAAGGGACGTATAAAAAACCACCTGAACTGATCATGGTGGGACTAGAACCGAGCGGCAACGTGAGCAGAGAGTAACTGCACTTTGAACCGTGCGGCCCGGGATTCATTTCCAGGACCGTTAGGGTCCGGCAGACCGGACAAGCCACGGCGTCCGTCCGGCGGCGTGGTCCGTCCGCCACGGTAGGTCCTCGTCAAAACTAACGGGGTCCTAAGCAAGAGACCACGAACAACAGGCAACTTAGGGGTCCGGCGACGGGAAACAGACTGTAACGCAAGAAGGCAGCGGCTCGCCGAGTCGGGCCGTAGCCGTGATGGCAACTCGCAGGGCGGCGGGGCCCTGGTTTCCGCCGGACAGAAAGCCCTGAGCGGTCTCCGCGGACAGGCAGAGCCAGATAGGAACCACTGACCCGTCGGCACGAGCGGACCGAAGAGACAAAACAGACGGAAACCTGATTGAGCCCGAGAACGTGCCGCGGATTAACGACCTTCGGAAGGGAGCAACAGCGCTCGTGGTGCGGACCGGAAGGCCCGGCCGATCCGCTAGGCTGCCGGCTGGAACGTTCCTCGTAGGCGGTTCATCGGGCGGAGCGGTCCCGCTGCGGCTCGCCGAGAGTGCAGCCCGTGACCGGCCGTTCCGGTGGCGTCCCTAAGGGGTCGGGCCGAGGTCGCGCCGTGGTGAACAGGAAAAGACCGGCGAAACAAAGCCGAGGGATGAAGGACTTCGAGGAGGTACAAGAGCGTGAAACCTTCCGGTACCGAAACTTAACGACGGGGAGCGGATCCGCGTACGCGGAGTAGATGGAATCACGCCCCTGCGAACCGTCAGGGCGTTTGCTGGCCGGCCGGACTGCGGGATAGCCGCCAGTGTGGCTCCAACCTGAGGACGAACCAAGGAGAGCGCGCCCGGTAGACCAGCAGTGTCTCGAGCTACGACCCGGGTTCGGCGTGGAAAGGTTAACGCGGTTGGAGACCCTTGCAGGCAGGTTGGCAGCTCGGGCGATCGGATCGGCACAGCGGAGGAATCGACGGCACCGTGGCGCCGGTTCCTTGAGGTATGGAGCCGGTGCTGGTGATTCGGTATGAACCGTTGAGTCCGCAAGGGCTAATGCGCGATGCTGTGTGAACCTGAAGCGATGGGCAAGAAGTCCGGACACGAGGGTACGACTGCAAGCTGGCCGACCCGGGCCGTCAGTCTGAGCGACCAAATGGACCGTGGCGGTAGAATGCGCCGACGAACGGTCCGGCGACGGAGGCGAGGTTCGCGGAACCTGAAGCGGCGTGGGGAAGCTACCGAAGACCGTCGCGTCCCCCGACGTTCGGAACGTTGACCGGAACGATCAGCTAAAACCGGATTGGAACGAAGGCTGGGCCTAACGACCTAACTTTCAGCTACCGGCAGTCTGGAATGAGAATGGGCCGAATTGTCCGGAGATGGCAACGGATCCGAATCGGACTGAGCGACCTGAAGGGGTACAAGAGCCGTAGGCTCCAAACGCCCTCGGCGAAACTGAAAGGGTTGTGGTCTAAGCGGGCCTGGCCCTGGAGCCATGGAGGTTTGGAGCAGTTCACTGCCGACCCGACCGTAACGGATGCGGCTGGCTGCTCGCTGCACGCGGAGCAATGGGGCGCCCGTGGACGGCGTCGATCGAGGTTAGGAGTTGAAGATCGCGGCGTGAGTAAGGGTTGGACGGCCTAAGCGCTGGTAGGTGGTTCGGTGAAATGTCAGGCGAAACTGGGACGGTGACGGGTCCTTGGAATGTCTAGCGACCAGCCCAGGAAATAATCAAGTTGGCCGCGCGCGTCAGTCCTTTAAAAGAGGGATGACTAATGGGCGGTCAGGGCGGGAGGACCAGACGAAGGGTTTGCCCTGGAAGGGAATCGGTTATCTGACGACTGGTACGCGTGTCCCAAGCAGGCTTCCAAGGCTCGCGGGCGTCAAGGCCCGACACGGGGCCGGGACTTATCTCTTAAGTCATCCTGAGCTCAAGGTATCGGAACGAACACGCTAGCCTGCGGTCCCTGGAACCGAGATACCGGCTGGAGCTAGTGGAAATGACCGGTCAGTACGAAGGCCGAAGGGTTTGAAACCCCGTGATGAATTAAGTCAGTCGCACCTACCGTATGGAGGATTGTCAGGGTGCCCCGTACGGGTTGGGAGCGCAAGGGTCGCCGGCGGCGACGGTCGGTTGGATTGCCGGTCCGCGCGCGTCGTCCTGCCGCCGCCCTTCCTACCGATCTGCGAGGTTTCCGCTGTTGAGCGTTCAGATACAGGTGTCGCGCGAGGGAACCAAGCAGGTCGGCCTTACGATGATAACGGCGCAGGGATCCATCTAGTTAAACGAGATGGACGATTGCAGGGTCTTCAACAAGTGTTCCACTGGTTGACGCAATCGGCGGCAACACTGCGCCGGTAGCGCTATACACTCTAGTAGCCAAATGCCTTACTGAAGTAACTTCGCGCTGGAACTGCATGCCGTCCCGTTCATCTAGAACACTGGATGGCTTGGAAAATCGGAAAGACCCGTTGAGCAGTCTGGCATAAGGTACACGGGGTAAGCGGGACGGACATGCGTCCTTGAACACATCCTTCTATTGCCTACCATGTGAGGGCGTTAAAACGGGTACCCTGTAAACGGCTTCCGCAGCTCATGGGCCGTGCCAGCAACGGGCGCCAGAGCTCAGGCGTTCCGGTATCACCGGCGCGCGGAGGGTCGATCGTCGAACGGTAGTACACGGGTACAGTCAGAGGATACGCGGGGTGGTTTGATGTCGTACAGTCTTATAACAGAGATTCCAAGCGCCAGGGGACGAACCGCCGAAAAAGGCAAAGGTAACCAGAACCATTGGTCGGACGAACAGTCTCATCTTTGGTACGATTGAAAAAGTGTCAATAATACCCAAGGGAAACTGCTGTGCCGAAGTCAGCGACGCCGTTTTTGCTTAGGCGCTCTATGTCGGGAGATGCCGAGGCAAGTTCCCATGAAGAAATCACGCAACGGAACGAGCGGCCTAGACATGAAGCGTTACGCGGGTCGAACCGGCTATAATCCTCGTAGGGAACCGCTACGCATTGTTCTCACGTTATGACCTGGGCCCAGGACCCTGAGCGGAAGATACGCCTAAGGTCCCGCCGGAGGAACAAACTTGGTCCCGAACAATAATCAAATGTAAGGTAACTGAGGGTGCCGGGCGCACAGTGGCGCGGAACGTAGGCGATCAGGTACGGTCTACTCTTGAGGATAACGGCGAACCCTGGGGAGTCAATTGTCTGGACTAAAGTTAGGGAAGCTGAGTAACCATTTACCCCGGGGTAATGTCTGCATGAATTCCGACGTTGGAGCTTCAAGGGATTCGTCAGCGTAAAAAATCAAAGGGTCCCTACAAACATCGGTGCCAGTACAAATACAAGAAGTGCACGAAAATTACAATCCTGGGCTTCGGAACTCTTCTATTAACATAACCGAAGCTACTACCTTTCTTATAATATACCACTAACGGGCTAAGCTAAGGTGTCTCTAAGAGCCGACGACAACTAACTGAACACCTGATCCACCGGATGGTACAGCGCCGCTCCTTAAATCAACTAACTAAGTCAACACAACCTGCAACCATCCAGCGATGTAGTAGCCACCTACCACCAACTACCAACCAACCTACCATCCACCAACTTAACAACACCGCTAACACATCCCTACCTACCTAACAATTAACCAACACCAAGGACACAACCCAACCCTACGACCACCACACGTTACCAAAACGACAATCCACCGAAGCAACCAACTCCACCTAACACCAACCAACAAAACATCCACCCAACCAGCAAAAAACCTCCATCACCAAACCTTCAACTCAACCTCCAACCGCAGCCATAATTCCAACCTCCACCGGAACGTACTTGCCTCAACCATCCAACCTCCCCAACCCAACCTCAATCCCGCAAGCTCAACTTACCTTTAACAATGGCCGCCAATACTTTTTTACTGCAAACCGTTTCCTACTTGAAAATATCAAGTACTGAATTACCCCTTCGTTTGTAGCGCCCCCAAAAAACCATCTTCACCACAAGCCTCAAACGTAAAATTTCCGTGATATTTTGTATTCCACCCAAAACAAATTGCCACAGCGGAAATTAAATTTTCCAATAACCATTGCATAAAACATCCGGGCCGACACTTGCAGTAAACCACCTGAAATTGTAACTTAACTATAATTTTTAATTTTCATACAACTTAACATTAACTGAAAATTAAAATTTACACGTAACAGCTAGTCGAAATAGGCGTCACGAACTTGCCGGAAAGCAAAAAATTAGCAACAAAATTTTCCCTTAAAATAATTCCAAAATTACCAAAAATTTACTTACAACCCAGCACGAAATTATTTCACCAAATCACCCCTACAACTGCCAGCAACTTACCCAATCCCAACAAACCTTCCCTAAACTAATTTTCCCAAACTCCTAACCTTAACCTTTTAACCTTAAAAATTTACGATTTTACCACTAATTATTAACTCTAAATATAGGCTACTAACCTTACCTACAAACTGACCCAGACAACTACCCTAAAACAGCCACACATATCTAAAATCAAACCAATTTCCTAACAGATTTAAAAATCTAACACCATTTTAACCTACCTAACTTAATCCACCAACTACCAGCCGAAGCAACCAAAATCAAATCCCTACTAACATCCATAGTACTCCACCAATACCAATTTCCACAAAATTTCGCATAAACATTCTCAAGTCAACCAATCTAGCCCAGCTCTAGGGCATACAAATCCTTAAGAATAGCTTAGTTACAAATAAAATACCACCATTTGACTTCCGCTAAATATATTCCAGTCGCCTAAATCTGCTATGGAAATCCAGAGGTAAAATTTTCCCTTAGCTATTGCATACAACGAAATTTACTGCAAATTCATAACCCAAGTAGAATTTCTAAATTGGTCAAATAACGATCGCAAGAAACTGCAACAACGCTTCACCAAAATCAATTTGCCTAAAATATTTCCTTGTTTGCAATAAAATTTGCCCGAATTTGAAATTCAGTAACTTCTAAATTGAGCAAATTTTAGGCGGGCCAAAACGCAAATAGTCACGCAAATCATTTGTGTCCAAGGTATAACATTGGCCTTAATGAATTTCTACGACGACTTTGCAATGAATTAACGCCGAAATTGCCACAGCGATGCGGTAATTCAAAACATTTTGCCTAGTATAGCAATTGCTGCCGAGTCAGATGCAACACTTGGACTTAAAAAAAGGCCGAAACGGCCGAAGCATTCGCCAAGGAGCGCAAAAAATTTTCAAGCTTCAACATTGAAGCTGCCCAATTGTCGTAAAATAGTGCTTGGACGAACGGGCTAACTCGAGAACACTTGATCAGTTGAACTCCAAAGATGAAAATTGCAAACAAAATTTGCACCGAGGTATCAATTTCGAGATCTCTGATTCATAGGATCGCTTTAAACTTGACCAGGAAGGTCCCGACTCGTATAATTTTTAAAATATTTAAGTTCTTACGACCCTAAAATTTTGCTAACAGATTGAGTTTCCATCGAGTTTAAGGTAGGAATAGTAGTCCGGACAGGATTTGGGCCGGCAAGCAAGAGCGAAGGGAAATTCCACCTAAACACGGGGGGTGTCAAAGTCAAATACCGATAACAGTCGAATCGGAACGATACTTAATTTCCTACGCAGATCTTATTAATCAGAACGGAATCATGCCCATGCGGATACAAGTGTGCTAAAGTGTTAAATTGTGTCAACGCCGTTACCACCGATTAACGATTTCGCCCGGGTCTAGGTGCGGTCCGGGCGGTTTCTAGGCGCCGAGCTGCGTAGTGCGCATTCACCGCGTCTAACTGTCGAGGCGCACTTCCTGACAAATTCAAATGCCTATTCCCTCATTTCTGTTGCTGAATTAAGACTAGGAATGTTATTAGTTGTAAATAAGTCGGAACTAATGGGATGGCGGGGCAATCGATTGCTTTCGGGAAATGGACGCAAATCTAGGAAAATTTCCAATTCTCGTTTCAGACGATTGAAATTTAGGCGCAAACGCAGTGCTACCAATTGATCCAACACGAATGTTGCCAACTTTGCGGGATACGGAAATAGGTTGGGGTTCCGGAATTTCGGCTAAAGCAGAATAGAATTACCGAAGGCGCCACAGGGTGAGGCGGGCTAATTGTAACACGGGCGAAACTGATAGGCGTAACCGATTAATAGTGCTTTGGAGGTTGGTTGATGGCGCGTTCTAGTAAAAGCGTATTTACGATACGGTTAAGCCAATTAGGCTTGCTAAGCGTGCGTTCCACCGATAATTGCCCGGATGGATCTCGAGGGAACGGTCTGCTAAGATCCGACACGGGTTCGGCGATTCCCGCCGGGGCATCGAAATTGCAGGGGCCAAGTTTCCGTAACACTGATCCCGCTAGTTCGCGAATGTCCTAATAGATCAGGATTTCTTGTTTTATAAGAATCGATGATTCTGGGCAATGTACATCTCTTCGTTTAAAAATTAAATTTTGATTCGTCCGATTGGAAACTGAATATTCCTTGGAAGGACAATTGGTCTAGGAGTAGTCGCGTCTACCATACGACCGCCGGCCGGCAAAGTTCTCGATACTGCGTGCCTCCGGGACAGCTTTGGTCTCGGGAGAAGACGCAGCTGAAACGTTGGTTGCGGGCAACGAGCCCACAACGGGCCTATGTCCAAAAGCGAAAGGACGTCGACACCGGGTGAATGCTGATTGTGTGGTTCAGGTCGGTGAAAGTGTAGCAATTAAAGACGAATTCCGCTTAGGCGTCCGGTCCATGTGGCCGCCAGGAAAAAATTTTAGCGGCAGGCGCTTACGACAACGCATAATTGCCGCGAAGCGGCGGCGCCTACGAGATCGCGTAGTTGTGTACGTCCATCCGGGTACGTTGATCCTTTCAGCGGGAACAGGTAAGTTTCAACGGATTCCCGAAGCTTAAATGCAGTTGTCCTGATTGTACACCCAGCCTCGTTAGTGAGTTAGCAATAGACCGGCATAAGACGCTATTAGACAAACCACGGGGACGTCCAACACTTTGAGGCGAATTAAGCGTAAAAGGTTCTGGCCCGGGATCTTCAGTCCTAATCAATCGTGGGAATTGGCCACCTTGTAAGGTAGGTAATCAGGTCATCCGTGGAACCACCAAACCAGGAGCACAGCCGCCAAATACCACCCTAGAGGACATCTCAGAAACCGGAACGGGTCATGGTATCAAGCCTGAACCTAGAGTACAACATATCAGGTTGGCAGAACAGCATAGTCGCAGCTCATAGCGAATTAGTGCGGACAAGCCGATGACTGGTGTCTAGGGTAACACTCGCGGTTACACCGCCGGGCGTCTGCCGTGGCGGCCTGGCCGGCTGTCAGGCGCCGAGCGTTGCGGACTTCCAGCCCATCATCGAGTGCTCTTAACCATGGGCGCCGCGCAAATCTTTAAAGGCGATTCAACTGGGGCGCGTCTTCGCTATCTTGGTGAGGCAAAAGGACAGAATGGTCTTGCCCTTGACTTAAAGGTATGATAAGACGAGGCTGGCATCTTATGCGAGTTAAGCGTACCCGCTTGACGGCGGCCAGGTGAAGACCAAGCCACGAGTGGCCGTGCCTCTTACTGACGAAGTAGGTTGGAACCTAACCCCCTATCAGAAAGACGATCAAAGGCCCTGGACGTCCAGTGGGGGAAACCGCACCAACCCAGGTTTGCGGTGCAACGTGAAACCAAACGATTGGAGAACGCACCAGGCGACCCTGCACGTAAGATGCCACGGGCCCCAGGCCGACACCGGAGGTTGGAGCATGCTCTCTTAGGGGCGTTGTGCCGTCTCAAGGAGCTTTGGCCGGTATCCGAAACGACGCGGCAGCCGTCTTGCGTGGTAGCCAGTCACCGTGGATAACTCCTTAATGGACGGGGCGCTGTCGCGAGGCGAGCTCCGGCGGAGCCCTGATACCTGCCGGTCAGGCGCGTCCACGAGAATGCGGTCCGCGAAAGGCGTCGGAACCGTAACCCCTCGTGCGAGGTGTCCGCATGAGGCCATGAGGTTCCTGGCCAGCGCGTGCGAAGCTCCGTTGACTGCGCGCCCTGTACCGCCGCGTACTACCTGGAGACTAGGCTCGAGGACACTCTGCGGGTATACCTCGTGGGACACTGACCGGAGTGACAAACTTGTTGGCGAAGCGACACGGTTCCGTTTAACCAGGGAGGCTATGTCCGCACCTCGAGCGCAGATCACGGAACCTCTGTCGTCGTTACGGCGGACCAGCGCACGGGCCCCCGGAGGCTCATGGTCAGCGCTCGGTCGCTACAACGCTAGCCTGGCCAGCCCGGGGAACCGTCACGGGGCGTCAGTCCGTGCGCGTGAGGACCTGCGGTGCGTCGAAACGTTTCAGCGTTGGCGAAGTCGCCGCAGGATCTGGTCCTGGGGAAGTCGTAAGGGCAGCGGATGACCCCAGGCATGAGCACCTCTGGGACCGGCCCGCTCTGGTGTCAGGCGGCTCGAACGCAGTCTGCGACCGGTCATGGCTGGGAACGAAAAGAGCAAACCTGCTCGCTACACTGATCGGACGAAGGCGAAGTTGCGAGGATTTCATTCAGGCCCTGCGCGTGCGTTGATGCGGACCAACGGGTAAGGCCGTGCACCCCTTCCGGGTATGGGTCCAACCCTGGACGACGGCAGCCGTACCGTACGCTAACGCCGCTTTAGAAGTCGGCTGAGGACCCCACCAAGGCCTAGCGTCTCGTGATCTCAGACTTGGCACCAAGCACGAGACATAAGAACGGCGGTAAAGTACCACAAGCCTGCGAATATTCAATGTGAGGCTGACGGAACCGCCGGCACCGTACCTAGCCGTGACGAATCCCCTTTCATCAGGCGAAATCAGGACGACCTACGAAGCGGTCGCACTCGACGTGCGGCAGGCACACTAACGTGGACGGGGCCCTTACCATTCGCACGGGAGTCTCCCGTGAATTTCCTTATAGCGAAAGAACAACAAATTCCAGTCGTACACCAGCCGCACCGTCATCGGTACCGGCCTGGATTGGGCCCGTCAACTAGCGGAACGCAGTCCTTGCCGGCCTCTGAGGGCGCCTTGGCGTCGGTCCGGCTCCGCGGTCGGTGGTGGCTAAGCCCGGGTCGGATCCGATGGCAGCCCAAGAGCCAACAGCGTGGAAGAACGCGTTAAGCGGACCTGCGGCACGTAGACGGAACGTACCACGACTGCGTCGGCGAGGCGAATCAGCATGGGCACCGGTGGTGGGTCGTGCGGTACGAAACGTCGAAAGCTCGGCCATCGGCCTCCGGGATAGCGGGGCCCTCCACATTGAAAACGGTGCCCCGACGGGCGGCCCGTAGATCAAGGGGACTCGTAATCGATCGCCCGTCACTGAGTAACGAGATAAGAGAGAGGGCGCCTAGGAAGACGGTCCTGGGCGGACGCGAACGGAACGTCCGACCCGTCAGCGGCTTCGGCGGAAGTGTGCGGCGCGTCCGGATCGTACCGGGGGCCGATCATCGATGGGTCGTGCCTAGAAAGGCCAGGGGCAAGGCCCGGTCGGGGGATCCGTACCGTGGGTAAGTGTCCAGATGGACCTGGGGGAAAGGCCGTCGCAAGGGGAACCGCCCCAGCGTCGAGAAAGTGCCCAGGGACGTGGACCGAGCGGACATCTGGGGGAAACGAAAACTAGCGCGGTCGGCGATCTAGCCGTCCGGGGCACCGCCTGGGGAAAGCTCTTCGCCCTCGGAGCGTTCCGTCGTTCCGGGATCCTGGGTCTCGGGGAAGACCCGCGGGCGATGTCGCCTTGGTAACCCAAGATCGACTACGGGCGGTTCCGACGGATTGCCGAGATGACCGGGACCTGGCGAGAAGGTCTGAAATGCCTGGGTACCCGCGACGAGCGCCGCGTCACTGGCGCAGCGTTGGTCTGGGACGCGGCTTCCCCGAGCGATCGCAGCCGTTACGACGTGCCAACAATGCCGTGTGGGCTTAGCACTCTCCGCCTGAGCAGGTCTTCACAGTTCGCGGTCGTACGGTCGGAGAGGCGCGGATTTCAGTTGGCCGGGCGGCTTTGCGTCCGTGGTAGTGAAGCCACATACACGGACCTGAGGCAGGGGAGTCGTGAAAGAGACACTAACGGCCGACCTGGATTGTGACGCAAAGCGGTATTAAGCGCGAACGCGGACCCTGGGTGTCGACATTGCGGCAATGGATTCAGGCCCTGGGTCAAGGGCGCGAACCATCGGACCGGTCCCCCAGTTCTACGGTGCTCGGGCGGTCGCGGAAGACCGAGGCGCTCGGGGACGGATCCCTTTCTATATGGGGTTCGCTGCATGAGACGAATGGCTGGGTTACAGGGATACGTCAGCGTTAGACTCCCAGCCGAAGCCGGAAGGCTCATTGGAAATCCACGCCGACCTGCAGCCGAGTCCAGGATCAATCTAAGAGTTGGGCGGACCTGCTGCGAATGAAAAAGTGGCCGAAGCGGGCTGCTCGCGGGACAAAGACGTGTGGCCACTCGCGGTGGGCCTTCGTTTATTCGACGCGGGGGTCATGGACGCGCGGACGGCGGCCGCGAGTTGGTAGCATCAGGGGTCCGCGACTTGGGGGATCGGGAGTCATGACCAGCGATACGATCGCCAAGCCACGGCGAGAGGAGTCCCCTAACAATCTTGAGCTAGGAGGTTGAAATGGTGGCCGCTTGACGAGCGAGGCATTAGGCCAGGTAAGCGGGGTGGCTAGACGTCGGGTAGCAGATCGTCATGGACCGGCCGGACCTTCTGATGGGTCCCAGAGTCTAGCACAACCCGTAACGGTGAAAACCGGGGAGAAGACCGAGTTCTTGATATTCAGTCAGGAACTGAGAGAAGTTGGAGCGGTAACCGCTGGATGAAGAGTTACCACGGATTTACTCTTGAGAGGGCGTTCCAGGTATCACCGCAGTCGGCTTCGCCGCTCAAGGTTACGGCGCGTGAGCCTACATCGGGCATAAACGCCGGCCGGAGCTCTGGGTCCGACGGCTGCCGTAGGTACGTGAGGCCTGCGGAGCGGCGTGGGCCGGACTCGTCAACAGGCAGTGGCTCGTCGGTCGGCGAAACGCGGACGTCCTCTGAGGTTGCGCAGTCCGGGCCGCCGCGCGCCTGAGTCTGGCTTGCCGTTGCACAGCGTCGCGAACGACCAGGGAAACTGTGTCGGTCAATCTGCAGTCCACGTTTGCCGAGTTTCTCCTATGAAGGAATGTAAGTCATGAAGCCCGGAAGGGAGTGACGATTACCGTGGACCGGACGTTAACCGGCTTGCAATGATCCTTGTCCCTCTACGAGTCGAACATGCTGAAACGGCGACAGCGGTGGAGAGCCAAAGTGATCTACGGCCAAGGGCAAGCCGCAGTGGGCGAAAACTTACACCGTGAACAACTTCAACGTTTATTAGGGGCGATGACGCTCGGAGTAGTTCCCGAGCAGGTAGGCTGCCGGACAAGTTGCCGAGGCGCAGTCTAGCCACCTCGGGAGACTCGATGATTCGAACTGACGGCATGGTACCGCGGTTTGTCCGAGGCATCGATCCAGCGCCGTGATCAGACGGGCGGGGGTTGAAGCCCGAATATGAAAACGACCCTTAAACCAGCAGCGTGCGATCGTAAGAAACAGGAAGTGAGTAGTGAAATCGCTAGGATGTGCAATAACATGCTTGCCTTAATGAAGGGCTTACCAATGTCAAGCCCAGGAGGTGCGGCGGGTTCAAGCGATCGCCTTGACTGCGAGTCGGCTCTTGCGGAGACGTTCCAGTCGGGATTACAGCCGATACGATCTATGGTACCACACGCATTGCCCTTGACATTCAAAGAATCTCTCAGTCGCAAGGCACGCAGCCCTGAATCCTCTTAAGGGTCACTGACGCTAGGCAAGTCATCCGGGGTCGCGACGTGCAGGCCAACGCCTCATCGGAAGGTGGAGTCCCCGAACCAAACAAAATTATTCCAGGTCCGATCACGGACCCCGTCGCGACCAGTCAAGCCCTCGAAGGAACGCTGCCAAGGTCGCCATCGCCTACCGGAATCCCTCGGAGAGGTTGAAGAACTAATCCTGAACTCGGTACGACTTGTAACAGCGGCAGAGTTCCACGGCAGATCCTGTCATTGGTGCGGAGAACTCTCGCCTCGGAAAACGGGGACCTACCACAATCCACGGAATTCTACCAAAAAGAAAAGCCCACGGATTCAAAACTAATGAGAACTTGCAACTAGCAATCGAACCGGGATTGCTACAGACCGGATGCTAAAGTGGTTAATGGCGTAAGTATTATGGTCACTGCCTGACATAAAGGTCTTTCGAAAAATTCGATAACCGTACACGAGCGGTACGTTATAATATACTTCAGCACCAGTGATCAGACTGTAGCGAGGACGTTGCCGGTACTACCAAATGAAAGCCAGAGACTGGTCACACCATTACCTGAACGTACGAATACTTACCATTAGAACTACCACGACAACTCAACTAACCATGAATAACAAAAACTACGGCCATACTATCCTAGACAACACGCAACTGCCTACTACCAACCGACTACCTACCTAACACCATCCCAAAACTCTACCAACACCGTATCATAAACAACCAGCAGACCAACACCCACCAGCCAACTCGACTCTCCTGCAACATACCAACCCACACCTCGCGCCACCCAAACATCACCGACTCTCCAAAAAGCTCCAACTACCCACACTTCTGCGAAGTCAATGACACGATGATTTGAGATGAATTTTGATTGAAAATACATTTAGACTGTAAATCAGCGCTGCAAAATTGGCCAGAAACCATTACAATAAAAATTCCTTCAAATTTATGTTAAACCAAAAAATTTGCTACCGGAATTTAATTTACTCACATGAGTCTAACGGCGCAGGCAGACCGTACCCGGAACCCATTCAATATGAAACTTAAAATTCCAAAGTCTAACTAAACATTTCCTCAACAATTCGATACGAACACCTTACTTACAAATCCGCCAGCAAACTTGCCAATTCAAGCGAACGCCAAACTAATTCACCTAAAATTCCATGGCTAACCTAAACTATAAACCTAACCGGAGAATTCAAGCTACCGAACACCTCTACTCCAATACCGACGCTAATGCGCAAAGCCCAATCCACCAAAAATTTCCAAAAACCATAACTTCCACACCTCACTCCTACCTCCAATCACCAACGCTCACTCAGAATGCAATCTGCCAACGATCCTCAGGCCAAATCAACGTCAAAAACTGGGAAAATCAAGGACCGATCTTTGCGAATGTAATTTTTGTTAGCAAATTCCATTTCACTTTGTACGCCGGCTGAAATTTGGCCAAATGAAACTGCCCAACCTTACTGCTAAGAAATTGGTAGAAGTGAGACGTAAAAACTCTTGAATGGACCAATTTAATTTCCGCTTTAAATATTTTGCTAGCAAGTCGCGGGGTCAACTTGCCCAGGCCGAGGCCGTACGAAAAGGACATTTCCCTCAGGCTTTGACAGCTAAATCGTACCGCGCCTGAATGGCAGAGTTAACTTCAGACAAATCATCGCAAATTAGGCGCCAAGCAAACCGGCGGCGATAACGTCCCGAAGAATGTGCGAGTAAAATTGCGAACTCTCGAAACGCATGTCAAGCACTCACGGAAGAAACTCGTACAAGCAAATTTGTGTCCCGTAATACGCGGCGCAAAGAGTAGCAACACTGGTGAAATTTTCCAGATTCGACGTAAAATTAAAATTTCGAAACTAGAATTTCAGTTTACACCTTCTTGAGTTTGATATGGCTGCTATCTTGAGAGTGAAAGCAAGCTCGCCATGTTTTGGCCGAACGGGAAAAGTCTTGGTCCGAGACGTAATCTTGCTTTTCCATGTAATTTCAACGCGCTGTATACGGAACGCAGTCACGACTTTGCAGCAACGGGTCGGTGGAAGCAATTAAATGAATTTGCCGCCGGCTAAGAAATTCGCCAATGCAGCGACTATATCCGACAGAAGGCAACAGGAATATAGCGGGCGTACTGGGCCTAACAGTGCGGGTGTCGTAAAGTTAGCTAGCCTAACTGTCTGGGCCTAAAAGTCGCTAACCAACCCGTCGGGAATCGTTTAGTCTGTGACGCGGTACGACGGTTTGTACGTAGAAGTAAACAGCTCATCGTTGCCTTATCGTATTCACGGTATTGGAAAGCACCAAAACCACCAGCTGGGGCGTAAAATAAACCAAATGTTCTTGGAAAGAATTAATTTTGTCGAAGTCTTGCAATTATGTATACATTTTATATACCCCTAGGTTAGATCTGTGTCTTAAGAGATCAAGATGACTGGCGGCCCCTGGTCGCGGCGGCCGTTAATCGTACGACTACGAACCGACGCTTCCGAGGGCGAATATAATAAATTGACCTGCGAGCGCGGTGACCGGCGGGATGCTTCTCGTCTTGAAATATCAAGAAACCTAGGCTGAAGCCGTAGCGCGCGAGGGGTGTGACCGTCCCCGGGGTGTGAAGCCAACAAGGTCATCGATCAACGCCGGAGGCCAGGTACTGAGCAGAGCTCAGGTCACTGTGGATGGTATGGAACGGCTGCTAGTCCGGTCGCCGACTGGTTATCATGCAAGAGCGCAAGTAACTCGTCCGCTCAATGCATTAAGACTTAAAAGATGGTCTGGCAGACCCAACTGAAAGTTTTGCATGACGATCCATCCCCCCCCCCCCCCCCCCCCCCCCCCCCCCCCAAAAAAAAAAAAAAAAAAAAAAAAAAAAAAAAAAAAAAAAAAAAAATCTGCGCTACTGGTGTAGACGGATGGTGATCGGAGGGGAGCTGAGAAAGGTACAATCAGAGCAGGCGCGCAAATTACACTCGGACGGGGGTATGAGAAATAACGTACGGATCATCGAGCCGTAATCGAAAGTACACTTTAAATCTTACGAGTACAATGCAAGTGTCCGCACCGATTCCACCAATGCGTATATTAAAGTGTTGCGGTAAACGTAGTGGTCTTGTCTAACGGCGTCGGTACCGTCGCGTTAATGCGCGCGTGAGTCCTCGGTGGCGGTCGGGCTCTCGTCTCTAGGTTCGCCGAGATGCCGTGAGTTCGCCGATCAATCCGCCGCGGTGTCTTACGGTGTCGAGGTGGCCGACGTTTACTTTGAACAAATTAGGCTAACAGTGATCCCTGACTGGTGATGGAATAATATAGACTCGTTTATTGTTGTTAGAATCGAGTATATAGGAGGGCATTGTATTGCGTTAGAGGTATTTGATCGTCGCAAGACGTACTAGAAAGATTTGCAGTAGTCCCGTAATCAAGACGAGTAGAGTCGAGCGATAGATACGCTATCTACCATAACGATCCAGCAGCGATCCCAAGTTCCGTGACTTGGGCACTCGAACCAGTTTTGGGTCGGATATGGTTCAAGTGAAACTTAGATTGCGAAGGGCACCAGTGAGCTGGCTTATTGACTAACAGGGAACCTCACCAGCCGACACCGAAGGATGACGATTGATGTCTTTGATTCGGTGGTGGTGTGATGCCGTTTTAGTTGGTGGAGCATTTGTCGGTAATCGAAGAAGAGACTCTGCTGCTATAGGCTTTTGTACAAATGTCTACAGCGATAAATTTTCTTAGGGACAGGTCAGCCACGAGACTGGCAATACGTTGTGTGCCTAGATGTCTGCCGCGCGGCTCCTAGAATCAGTGTCTCCGAGTCGGGTACGTGACTCTTCGCAGTGGCTGCATTGTTCCTAGAGGATCTAGCAGTATACCGCGTTGATTCGCTGCTTTGACAACCGCCGTCGTACTACGATGATGATTGGAGTCTCGACTGTGCGCGGACGCTGTGGTCAGATGTGCCGGGAAAACAAACTGTCATTAGAGAGTAAGTACAGTTTCGTAGTGACTCGGAAGATCATAACGTGCGATAACTCCAGAGTGTGGAGTATACCGCCTGTAGGTGTTGCCACTACAGTGAGGCACGGAGTGCTAAGAGAGACGATCTTCCGCATACAAACTAGGCGCAAGATGGCGGCGGACCGAGCGGCGTGATTATGTACGTTCCGTGTCGGTCGCCTAGTGTACTCTAATACGGTTTTCAGCGTTGGTTGTTGCGCGGCAGAGGCTGCTGGAATTCGTAAAGCGCAGCGGATTAACGCGCAGGTATGAACTCCTGGATGTGACCGGCCTTGATGACGGTGTTCAGCGCTCGCAGCTGCGAGCGCAGGTGGTGATAGACTAAAAAGCGACAAAGACTAAGACTTTCTATCACGTGAGTCGCCGAAGCCAAGCTTTTAGAGGATCATGGCCGCGCGCCTCGTGTGTGTCAGAGCAATGAAGACAGGCGTGCCTTACTTCAAGTGGATGATGACTCAAGGCTTGGCACTAGACACACACACGTACCTTCGGCTTAACGCCGCTTTAAAGTGCGAGCTAGTGAAGGACCAGATTCCAGATGGCCGCTTCTCAAGTGATGATGATCTGGTGAACCAGAAGACACACCACATAACGTCTTAGGATACAAGCAGGGACAGTTCAGCGTGTGGCTGAATGGAAACGCACGCGACACGGTTGCACAACGTATCGAATCCTTTACCACGTACGCCGCAGGGTTACACGCGCGGAATGCCGTGCCGTCAAGGACATTGGGGTGGAGGTCCCTTCTCCCTTCACGGCGATTGTGCGTCTACAACGATGCCTTGTGCGAAAAACCCAAAGGTAAGCGCAGCTCCGTCTTTTTGGTACGCTTTGTGGATGAGCGCCGCATTGTCGGACTCGGCGTTATCTTTAAGAGGAGCGCGCGAGTCGAGTCAGTCTTCTGTTGTGTGGTAAGGCCGTCCCAGCAAGCGGCGGCTGAGGGTCGAAGCCACCTGGGACGCGCGGGTGCGGAGCTGCACAAGCCTATACGGCGACGATTTTCAATGGACTTTCAACTGTGTGTATGCGCTACCATGGTGTAGGGTACGGGAAGGTCATCCGGAGGAGCTGAAAAGGCTCACATCAAGGAGGAGCGCGGATACCCCCGACGGGGAGGTACAAATAACGATAGACCATCGACCGTATGAATGAGTACACTTAAATCTTTACGTACATGGGCAATCTGGTGCAGCCGCGGTAATTCCGCCCAATGCTATAGTGTGCGGTAAAGTCGTGTTGGATCTGTTCTAGCGTCGGTTCACCGCTCGCGGTGTACGGCGCCGTTGAGTCTGCGTGGCGGTCCGCTCGTTTTCTAGGTGCGAGATGCGTGGTTCGGCCGCATTCAATCCGCGCGGTCTCTACTGATCGAGGGCCGACGTTATTGAACAATTAGTGCTTAAAGAGCTTTTCGCCTGAATACTGTGTGCATGGAAATGATAGGACTTCGTTCTTTTGTTGGTTAAGATGAAGTAGTATGGACAGCGGGCATCGTTGGACGTAAGGGAATCTTGGATCGTCGCAAGAGTACCTAGCGAAAGATTGCAGTGTCCCGTAATCGAAGAGTTGAGTTCGAGGCTCAATACCGCTGTACCAACGACAGCACGATCCGCCAAAGTCTCATGCTGGGCACTTCGGACAAATTTGGTTCGGGGAGTATGGTTGCAAGCAAATTAAAGAATTGCGAAGGGCACCCCATGAGCGCGGCTAATTGATCAAACGAACTCACGCCGGAACGGAAGGATGACGATGATACTCTTTGATTCGGTGTGTGATGCGTTTTTGTGACGATTGTTAATCGATAACAACGAGATCTGCACTAGGCTTCGGTATCACAATAGTGTACCAATAATTTCTTAGAGGCAGCGGCTTCTAGCCGACGAGATGAGCAAAGTCTGAGCCCTAGTGCCTGCGCACGGCGCACGAGAATAGTTTCCCTGCCGAGGTCGGTACCGTGACCTCTCGTGGATTGGTTGCATGTCCCATGAACGAGATCATAGCGCGTAAGTGGTTGATTACGCCTGCCTTGTACACACGCCCGTCTTCGATGATATTTAGGAGTTTGGCGTGCGCGTGAGCCTGTGTGTCACGAGTTGCCGGGAAGTGACCAACTTGATCTAAGAAGTAAGTTAACAGTTTCTAGTGAACGCGGAAGTCATACTGTCGAATCTAGTATGCCGAAACCCCCTGTGTGCGTCGTACTGCCAATCACATGGGGGCACGATGCTAAGAGAAGTTGTCTCTTCTACATACACCCTAAGGCCAAGACACTGTGCGCGGACACCGGTGACTTTGGCTGTAGTGTCCTCTGTCGTCCCTATGTTCGTTATTGTGCCGGGAGAGCGTCGGAGAGATTGGGCAGCGGTAACCCGCGGGCATAAACCTGGTCTGACCGCCCTGTCGGTTCACGTCAGTGGCTACGCGTGTGGTAGAAAGCGTGTTCAGTGGAATACTACGCCTTAACCCATATTTAGCACCAGCGCGTGTGAGACATCAGAGTGGCCACTCAGTGTGTGGATCCAGTTGCACTAAGAACAACCATAACCTTTAAGTACAAGCTAGTGAACAGTTCAAGTCTAATAACCGCCGCAACCCTACACCAACTAATAAATCCTTCTTATATGCTTACGGAATGCCCACGTGTAGCTGGGTGGCCCTCCTCAGGATGTCCTACAAGACCTTTCTGCCGAAAACCAAAGGTCAAGCGTACTCCTTTCGAACCTATGGTGTGGCCCCTATTCGGCCCCCTTCACTTTGGACCCTGCAAACGCGTGCGAAGCCCAAAGGGCCGCGGCGAGCACGCTGGAACCGCGGTGGGAGCGTCTCACAGACCGGCGCTCACGTCGTCGGCGCGCTGCCAGGTCGGTCCCGTGTGTGTGTGGCTGTATCGTCCACGCAGCTGAGCGGTGAACCGGGACGCCGGTGGAAACCGTCCGCATACCTCTAGGCGTATGATTCGAGGAAGCTTGTCCGCCGGTCGGAGCGAATCGCAAGCGCATGTCTGAGCGTCCTGGGACGCATCGCTGGAGTGTGGAGCCGAACGTGTTACCTGGCCGGCGTGGAACGAGCGCTGCGAAGAGGTCTGATGCGTCGGACCCGGCCTCGGGAACATCAAAACCAATCGGGGCTCTGCTCCGCACTTCTTGGTGACTCTGAATAACTTTAAGCTGATCGCAAGGTCCTAGTACCGGCGACGCATCTTTCAAATGTCTGACTTATCAACTGTCGATGGTAGATCTGCGCCTACCATGGTTTGTAACGGGTAACGGGGAATCAGGGTTTCGATTCCGGAGAGGGAGCCTGAGAAACGGCTACCACATCCAAGGAAGCAGCAGGCGCGCAACAATTTCCCACTCGCACGGGGAGTCAGGTAGTGACGAAAATTCTGTACGGGACTCATGCGAGGCCCCGTAACTCGTGTTATGAGTACACTTAAATCCTTTAACGAGTACCAACTTGGAGGGCAGGTCTAGGTGCCACGCCAGCCACTGTAATTCCAGCTCCAATTTGCGTATGTATTAAAAGTTGTTTGCGGTTAAAAGCTCGTAGTTGGATCTGTTAATGTCTAACGGCGTCGGATCACCGCTCGCGGTGTAACTGGCGCGGCCGGGTTGGACGTCCTGCCGGTGGCGGTCCGGGCTCTCGGTCTTGTCTAGGTTCGCGAAGCATGCCGTGAGTTCCGGCCGCCGATTCAATCCCGCCGCGGTGCTCTTAACTGAGTGTCGAGGTGGGCCGGCACGTTTACTTTGAACAAATTAGAGTGCTTAAAGCAGGCTGATTTCCGCCTGAATACTGTGTGCATGGAATAATGGAATAGGACTTCGGTTCTATTTTGTTGGTTTTAAGAATCCGAAGTAATGATTAATAGGGACAGGCGGGGGCATTCGTATTGCGACGTTAGAGGTGAAATTCTTGGATCGTCGCAAGACGTACCTAAGCGAAAGCATTTGCCAAGTATGTCCTCGTTAATCAAGAACGAAAGTTAGAGGTTCGAAGGCGATCAGATACCGCCCTAGTTCTAACCATAAACGATGCCAGCCAGCGATCCGCCAAAGTTCCTCCGATGACTTGGCGGGCAGCTTCCGGGAAACCAAAGCTTTTGGGTTCCGGGGGAAGTATGGTTGCAAAGCTGAAACTTAAAGGAATTGACGGAAGGGCACCACCAGGAGTGGAGCCTGCGGCTTAATTTGACTCAACACGGGAAACCTCACCAGGCCCGGACACCGGAAGGATTGACAGATTGATAGCTCTTTCTTGATTCGGTGGGTGGTGGTGCATGGCCGTTCTTAGTTGGTGGAGCGATTTGTCTGGTTAATTCCGATAACGAACGAGACTCTAGCCTGCTAACTAGGCGTTTCTGGTATCCACAATAGTGCTACCAGCGAATAAATTTCTTCTTAGAGGGACAGGCGGCTTCTAGCCGCACGAGACTGAGCAATAACAGGTCTGTGATGCCCTTAGATGTCCTGGGCCGCACGCGCGCTACACTGAAGGAATCAGCGTGTCTTCCCTGGCCGAAAGGTCCGGGTAACCCGTTGAACCTCCTTCGTGCTAGGGATTGGGGCTTGCAATTGTTCCCCATGAACGAGGAATTCCCAGTAAGCGCGAGTCATAAGCTCGCGTTGATTACGTCCCTGCCCTTTGTACACACCGCCCGTCGCTACTACCGATTGAATGATTTAGTGAGGTCTTCGGACTGGTGCGCGGTGATCGCCTCGTGTGGTCACCGATGTTGCCGGGAAGATGACCAAACTTGATCATTTAGAGGAAGTAAAAGTCGTAACAAGGTTTCCGTAGGTGAACCTGCGGAAGGATCATTAACGTGTCAGCATAACTCTCAGTAGTGTGCGCACGATATATAACCGGCCCCTCCTGTGTAGCGTTCGGTACTGCACGAACTCACAGTCGTAGGGGCCACCCGGGAGTGCTAAGAGAGAGATCTGATCTCTCTCCTACGCACTACCCAAACCCTAAGGCCGCCAAAGACACTGTGCGGCGGACACCGGCAGACGGGGCGTGACTTATGTCACGTTCCGTCGTGTACGGTCGTCCTGCGAGTGGTACGTTCCCTAATTACGGTGTTTCAGGCGGTTTGGACTTGTGTGCCGGCCGGCCAGAGACGCATGTCTCTGGGGAGAGATTCGTAAAAAGCGGCCTAGGCGGGATTACAACCCGCTGCAAGGTCATAGAAACCTCCCTGAGATGCTGACCCCGGCCCTTGATGACGGTGTTTCAGGCGGCTACGCCAGCTAGTGCGTAGCCGGCCAGAGGCGTGTGTGATAGGACTAAAAAAAGCCGACAAAAGTAGACTATAAGTCACTTGTACATATCCCACGTTGATGGGTCGCCGACAGGCCAAAGTCTTTTAAAGAGCGATTCAACTCGGGGCCCGCGCGCGCTTGCGTGTGCGTGTCAGCGAGCCAAAATCGGAAGACAGGCGTTGGCACCCCTTACTCTCAAGTGTGATGATGATCTCAAGGCTTGGCAACCCTTAGAAGACACACACACAGTAACCTTACGGCTTAACGCCGCCTTTAAAGTAGCGAGCCTAGGTGAAGGAACCAGATTCCCACCCGAGATGGCCGCTAGCTCTCAAGTGTGATGATGATCTCTAGGCTTGGCAACCCTAGAAGACACACACACACATAATACACGTCTATAAGACGATACAAAAGCCTAGCTGGAACCAGATTCCAAGCGATGTAGGCTGAATGGAAACCGCACGCAGACACGGCTATAGTCCTACGCACACGTAATCGAAATCCCCTTTCTACTCACACGTACGCTCGCAGGCGTTCTACACGCCGGCGGACATGGCCCACTGTGCCCGTCAAGGGACACTACTGGGGGGTTGGAGGGGTCCCCCTTCCTGCCCCCTTCCACTGGGCGGAATTGTCTGCCCGTCTAGCCAACAGACTGCCCCTTGTCTGGCCGAAAAAAACCCAAAAAAGCGGTACAAGCCGTGCGAGCTCCGTTCCTTGTTTTCGGGTAACCGCTTATGGTGGATGAGCGGCCCCGTCAATATTGGATCGGACTCGGGCGCGCTTCACTCTTTAAGAGGAGCAGCGCTGCCAGTACGAGTCAGTCCTTGCTCGTCTGATGGCTGGTTAAAGCGCCGGCGTCCCCCAAGCAATGACGGCCGGCCCTGAAGGGGTCGAAGCCAACAGCCTGGGAGACCGCCGCGGGTTGACGGAGCCTGTCCGTCACCCGAGGACGCCTCAGGGCAGTCCATGCCACGTGCGTCGGCCTGCGGGCCGTCGCACAACGGTCTTTGGGTGCACCCGGTGTGTGCGTGTCGTAGCTGGTAACTCGGCTCCACCACCCGGCCCCACTGGTCTTTGACGCGGGTGTATATACCGTGGAGACGCCTACTCGAGGTGGAAAACCGCTACGCGGCCAGTACCCGTGCTAGGACACCGTAATGATTTCAACGAGGGGAAAGCTTGTCTCGGCTCCCCGGCCCAGAGCTCGAACGAGCGAAAGACTACAGCGATAGAGAGGCGTCTGATGCGTCGAGTGACGGCGGTACCTGGGGCCACGGCCTCGCGGAGGAAACCGTCACTCGCGCTCAGGCGAGCTCGTGTCGTTGAGCGACGGCGGTACCTGGGGCCACGGCCTCGTGGGGAAACCATCACTCCAGCATGGGCGAGTCTGTGTCGTCGAGCGACGGCGGTACCTGGGGCCACGGCCTCGTGGGGAAACCGTAGCTCCGGCTCGGGCGAAAGAGTCTGTTCCGTCGAGTGATGGCGGTACCTGGGGCAAAGGCCTCGTGGGGAAACCGTCACTCCGGCTCAGGCCAGAGTCTGTTCCGTCGAGTGACGGCGGTACCTGGGGCCACGGCCTCGTGGGGAAACCGTCACTCCGGCTCAGGCGCGAGTCTGTGTCGTCGTTAGACAGCGGTACCTGGGGCCACCCGGCCTCGTGGAGGAAACTGTCTCTCGCGCTCAGGCGAAAATCCTCGTTCGGGAAACTGAACGGGGGACGTCAGGGAGTACCTGTTACGATCTCGGCTTTGTCGCCGCTCTCTTTCCCAAGAGTGCGGACGCTACTCGGGGCTTTTACCGTCTCACGACGGAATTCCCCTGCGAGATCGCATCGTGGGAAACACACCTGACGAACGTGCCTCTATCGC
>JAQJVL010004207.1:0-48311 GCA_035578905.1 Stictocephala bisonia | reverse complement strand
GGTTGAGAAATCACTGGTGGTTTGAAACTAACAAAATTAATATTGTAACTACACTGAAATAGTCATGAAGCATCATATTAAGTAAACATATTATTAGTTATTCAAATACAAATATAGCTGTTACAATAATTCACTCACCTTGACTTTAAAATAGTGAATTATTGTAACAGAAATGTGAAAACGTAGAATAACACATACACTACTCAGAAACTAACGAAAATGGCGGGAACCGGTCTCAATCTCTTCCGGCATGGTTGCTCATGTAATTTCCTTTAACTCCGCTAGGTTTCAGCACAAAGCAGTAAAATTAAAGAGTACGCCGTTCCGCCCCTGCTTTTCCCTAATTAATTGATGTTATAAACATCATCAATCGTTTGTTTTTTTGTTGAGGCGTGAAGCGGGTACGCTCTTTTCTCAAGACACGCTTGTGACGATATGTCTCACAGACTTTGTGAGTGTAACTTTCCACCGATGTTTGATATAAACGAACAACCCAGGTCCTGTCCTATCACCACAAAGTCAAATCATAACAGTGAATGAAAACTTTGTAGTCATTTGTGTAAACTACTGTATGAACTATTATTTGTTACATAATCAGATATCTGAAATCAGTCAAAACCTTTCAATGTTATTCCGGAGCGTAATATTGGAAGTTGAAGGCTAGTACAAATAAACATATGATACAAATTACATATATTTTCAGACAGACAATTTTACAATAAAACATTTTGAAAACACGTCTTCTACTCATGATCGCATTTCACATTTTCGTTACGATGTTGCCAAATATACTGATGTTTTGTGCGACATTTATAACAAACGTTGTAGAACTCGCCTTCCTAATCTCTTAAGGGGAGCCTTGACCAGCAGAGGTCCCCATGTTATTCAAATGGGGAAATATATTAACACTTAACTACAATTATCTCAGAAGATATTTGAGTTACAGTTATCAAACTTTGTACAGTTGTTATATACGAGGGTCGTCCAGAAAGTAAAGAACGATTATGCATCATGTGCGGCGCCGATCCCCCACCACTGCGACTGCGTACACGCTAGTTACCTCTGGCCAGTGTTGCCAACAACGGTAGACGAAATTACCCGGAGGGATTGGCCAAATTCCCCGAAATTGTGCACAATTACCCGGAATAATCTTCTGAAATCCTCGAAAACTCCCCAAAAATATTATAGAGAATTTTCTCAACTAAACGGTTCAAATTTAATAAAACCGTAGTAATAACTATAGCATGTTTATTGTTTCTTCACTTAATTTCGGTATCGTCGTTATATAGCGAAATGCCTTACCTTATGCATAATATGGATAATGTAATGAAAACATAAATAGGCCTATCGTATTATTATAAGCGTATATAATACAGGATTTATGTTTAAATTACATTATTTGTTTGTTCGTAATAGTCTATTTGACTGCATTGAGCAATTAGCAACAACAATTTAGTTGTCAGCAAAGTATTTATTTATTGATTATTATTAACAAAAATGATTCGTGATAAGGACTAAAGATGATTAAAGATAGTCTAAGATATTTCCCAAAACTGATCCTTAAAATAAGACTAATATAATCAAGTAATTTTATTTAAACCAAGTAAAATTGATTTTAATCTTGCAATAATATAACAGCATTTATCTAGTATTATTGAAGAATAAAGCAAACTGGAATCAGTGTAAAATAAAACAGAAACATGTAAAGAAATTTTTTTAATTTACAATAACAGATAACATTTGAATTACATTTTTGCTTAGTAATAATGAAATCAGTGCCTACTTTAAGGTTAATGATCAAAAAATTATAAAACCTAATAAATTGCAAACCAACTAGGCTGAGTATCTTAAGAAAAAAAAATCTTAAGAAAAAAAAAATTAAAATAGGCATATTCACTTATTAATGGGTTTGGTTTGTTTGTATAATAAATTATGATATTAAAAAATATGAATAATTAATAATTATTAAACAATCATTAAGAGACTATTTATATTTTATTTTTTTTAAACAGAAACAAAAAAATATTTTAAAAAAACACATGAAGCCAATAGAACCAATAGTTGTATGAATAACAAAAATAAAATAAAAGTCTAGATAAAGTAAGTGATGTTGGTAATACAGTATATCAGTTATACTTTAAAAATAACATCAAGTATTAAATCATATCAAGTAAAAGGTATTAGCCTAACAACACCATAATCATAACTAGAACTAATAAATTTAAAAAATCATAATATGGTAACATTAAAATAAAGTCAGTCTTTTAAAAAATAGGTACTATATTATTAGCACTTTGGTCGCAGGTAACTAAAAATACTGCAAGACAGGTGTGGTGTATTCTAATCTACTAAACAATATATACATAATAATATAACCTATGATACATTAACCCTACTGGTGTCGGTCTATTTGTTCTTTGGTGTCAGGTGATTTTTGCTAGTACTGCAAGGGTTTATGTTAAAATATATAAAAAATACTAGGGATGGGCCGATACCAAAAAAATTCGATTCCGATACTGATTCCGATACCAACATTTTGGTCTCGATTCTCGATACCAAATTCGATTCCGGATTCCTGCCTTATTTCCGATACCAAAAAGTATGAATCTTATTTACTTGTACTTATTCTCGATACCACATTTGATTTCGATTCCTGCCTTATTTCCGATACCAAAAAGTATGAATCTTATTTACTTGTACTTATTTTATAAGTTACCTGTTTGTACAATATATTCTGGAGAAATAATTCAAAGGTATTTGTAATAAATAAAACAAAAACAGTTTGAAAAATGGTATACTTTACTTGTACTAGTAAAAATATTATTGACAAGCTAGAAACAAAAATAATTAGAAAATTAGCAATAAAATTGTAAAATATAGATTAGTCTACAGGCTACACATATATATGTACAATTCTGCATGTCACAAACTACTTTCTTCTTATGAAAGATAAAAATTCAAGTACAGTATTACCATTTTCTTGGTAAATACATAAACCTGTTGAAGACTATCTATTACAAATCATGTAATTTACTGAAGTAATAACGTTTTAATTTTAAACACTTTGTATTTATTTTAGGAAAAGATGACATGTCATATATCTTGAAATTTATTTAATTAGTAAAATACTTTAAGCCAAACAAGTAACAGAATATTTTAATGTTTCAAGTTTCTTTATTATGCCAAAAATACAAAATTGTACATGGGCATTTGTCACTTATATACAATACTAATTGTCATTACAATACTAAAATAACTCAAAATAACTTAATTTCACTAAAACTAAGGAACATGTTTACCTTACCGGTACACTTAAAATAGAAAAAAACTCATTAACATTATATATACTAGTTTATCTTTCAAAATTCGTTTGAACTTGACCAATTTTTGTTCTTGTTTTAGGTGGTCTGGTAAATTATTAAATAGACGTATTCCAGCCTGTAAGAGGTGTCTTTCAGAAAAAGAAGTTTTGTGTTTCGGGATTACCAGATTTAGTTTGTTTCGGAGATTATACTTATGCGAATGGGTGGATGTGGTAAAAAGTTGTGGATTTTTTTTAGAAATAAAAGGAACTGGTTTAGGAACGAGTTCC
The DNA here is from genome assembly GCA_035578905.1 of Stictocephala bisonia. NCBI lineage: Eukaryota > Metazoa > Arthropoda > Insecta > Hemiptera > Membracidae > Stictocephala > Stictocephala bisonia. The sequence continues at coordinate 44,719 of JAQJVL010004207.1, read as the reverse complement.
GTGGCCTCCGGGGAACTAGCTGCAGATATTGTCGCTACTAGTATTATTGATTGCGACGGCTGCAACTACGTCAGAAACAATCGCTAACTGAACTCGAATGGAATACGTGCTTTCTTTGACGATTATTCTTAGACATTCAACGTTTAAAATACGTAATTCATTAAAGAATCAATAAATTTCAATGAGTATTGGAACTTTAAATACTATTTTTTGGAGTTTACATTGATTTTATAGTTTTTTTGTCGAAAAATACTTAGGAAATATTGGTATCGGAATCGAGTGAAATGAGCCAAGGTATCGAGAATCGTCGATACCTCGATACCACTAAGTATCGAGGAATCGAGTATCGGAATCGACAACAAAATGAATATGTTGTGTTATATATCATTTTTTCAAGCAAAAGATGAGGAATATAGAACAACATTAAAAAAAAAATTACACAAACAGATATTTCAAAAACAAAAAAATTTACAAAAATTAAAAATAAATATTTTTTGTCTGCCAGATAACATTCTTCTATATTATCAAAATAAAAAATCTGAAATAGCCAAGTTATTCTAAATTTTATTGTGAACAGAAAAATATATATTGTTATGGGTATTATTTTATTGTATCATATTTGTTTTTTTATAAATATGTGAACTACCATGTCACAGCGATTGTTGCTAGGCAACATAATAGTACAACAAATACAATAACTAATATAAAAGTTGCAAAAATTACCTGAAACTGTGGTATTGAAGTTGAAGACACACATATTAACCTGATTGTTGGTGAGCACAGTACATAACATTTGAAAACAAAATGAAAACACTTATATACAAATAACTATATACATATTTACACTTGAAGTATGTCCCTTCACTCAGACTCATCTCTTTCTTGGGTATTGGACCTCTTCACTCTAAGAGGCCTTCTAAAGTGTTGCAATTTAGAAAAACATTTAGGGTGTACACCACAATTGCAACCTATGCACCACCACATACTTTTCTTTCCACATACTGGACATACTCTTGCCTGGCGACCGGGTAGATGGGACAGATTGTGCAAATCTTCTGTTACAACAGCCTGTGGAGCTGGTACTGGATCTATATTTTTTACTAGATTCATTGCAAGTTCCTTCATGTAGCGTTTCCGGCTCAATGGTTTGTCAGTGTTGTTCTGGTACAAAATATACGAATCAAAAAGTGCCATGTCTAATAAATTGAAAAATATTTTTTTTCAGTACCTCACAGAAGCTCTTGAACAAGTGTGGTGGTATATGGACTTGTCCTTCATGTCTACACCCCCCATGTAGAGGTTGTACTTATGAATTAGTGAGGGTTTGTAGGTAACAGCTCCACTGTTGCTTCTTATATCTTTATCTTCCGCATGACACCCAGTCGTAATAAGATAAACAGGTTTTCTAGATTTTTTTTGTTTGTAGCCGACTAACAGTACAGGTCCTTTTCTATAGTAAATGCTCTCTCTAATGCCTAATTTAGCCTGTACCACATTTTTAGAAAGATCCTTTGTATTCTTGTTTACGGTTCCAGTAAGAAATGTCAAGCGATCATACAATTTTTGGGCCAGAGGCAACTTCGTGTAGAAATTGTCTGTAAATAAATGATAATATTTGTCAAACCGGTTTGTTTGTTCCATTAATTCAACAACTACCTTTTCTGTAATGGGCCTGTCACCACCTTCAAGGAAATCCTTACCACTGTAGAGAGCAGTATGCAGGATATAGCCAGTCTTGCTATCGCAGATTTCAAACTTTTTAATTCCAAATCTGGCGTGGCGCTTATTTGGCATGTACTGAATAAATGCCACTCTGTTTTTCATACCTATCATACTCTCATCAATTGAGAGGTTTTGATAGGGTATGAAGTAGGTTTTGAATGCAGCATTCATAGCATCCATAAATTTCCTAATCTTGTGCCAAGGGTCATAATTAGGTTCTCCTCTTCGTACAGGTTCAGTTGAGCTGAGGTGAAAAACAGATGATAATAATAAAAATCTATTACAAGACATGACTTTGGGAAACCATGGAATTACATCACAGTCAAGTGTGGACCAATAATCTTGTACTTTAGATCGATAGGTCAAACCCATATTTATAATAAGTCCAATGAAACGTCGCATTTCAGATACGCTTGTATCGACCCATTTTGTAATCCTAGATTCACGCTTCAAATCACCAGATGTTCTTCTATTTAGGAGTGTCCTTTGAGCATAGGCATTTGTTTCTTTTACAAGCAATTGCCAAGTAGCTATGGTGAAAAACAAAGAAAAGTAAGAGAGGGGCTCACTGTTTCTAGGAGGACAATTTTTTATGCCTGGGTTACGGACATGAAATTTTTCCTCAGGATTGATTTCCCTTTCTGGGGGATATATTCTTACCCAAGCTGGTTGAACAGGCCTTTGAGTAATAGGCCTAGGCCTAGGTGGTGAACTATCAGGGGAAGTAGGCCTACTATCATCATTAGGCCTAGGGCTACTAGGACTATCAGGATTAGTGACATAACTAAGACTAGGTACATTAGGCCCACCTGTAACATTGTCTTCCCGGTCACTTTCCTCCAATTCTGAAGGATCAGGATTGTAATCAGAACCTGATGAGTAGTCCATCAAATCATTACTTTGAATGGAATCAACACATGAAATGTCAGAACCAATAGACAGTTCATCATCACAAACATTTGTTGTTTGAAGTTCATCTTCAGTCTCAGGAAAATCACTAATATCTTCCTCTAATATGTCCCTAATGTCACTAGACCGACAAGGATCACCCATTTCACAGTTCACTATAAATATTCACAGTAAACATAAACTATTATAAAACAATAAAGAAAACACAAATCAAAATATCAACACTAAATAAACTCGGCAAAACAAATGTTGTTTACAGCGCATACAACCAAGAGCAGACGCTAAGGGAACTGAATGTGTCGTAAGAAAAACTAAATTTAATTTACCGTTAGAGACAGACTTGGAGCAAAGCAAAGACATCAAAACGTTCATTGGGAAGTTCTCTTTCCATTAGTATAACTTTAAACGTCGTTGATGCAGCTTTTGGTCTGTTAGCAGCCAATATATAAAAGCTTGACACATCGTCGATATTTTCGACGATGACACTCAGCGAAATCGGAGATTGTCGATAATATCGACGATCGACACCAGTAGGGTTAACAATCAATTCTAACCCTTTTACTGAAGTGGTTTTTACTTACTTCCAAATCTTTGCTTTCAACATTGCTGGTGAGGGCTCAAATTTTGTACATCCACCTTCATCAGCAATACTTTCTTTGGAAGCCATTAGGGATACAATAGTTTCAGTTTTCAATCTGTTCCGATGTGCAGTTTTTATGTTTTTCAGCATACTAAAGACTCGTTCTACAGAGGCATTTGAAAATGGTAATACCAACAGGAGACAGATGATTTTTTTTAGCTCCAAATAAAGACACACCAATAGCATTTTTTAGCAGAAAGACTTTATTCCAGTATACTTCTGGAGGAAGAGTAGGTTCCAATCCGTGTATTTGAAAATCAAGCAAAGCGTGGTCTCTCCACTCCTGCTCAGCCTTTGTCTTATTGACAGTCTCATTTAGGATGCTAAATCTCTTAAATACTTTTTCCAGGGATCTAACTTTAAGGGGTTGTGCTATTTCAGGATCAACAATCTCTACTATTGAAAAAATTTCATCTTTGAAGACAAATCTTTTCTTAATTTGAGTAATGGATTCTATGTAAAAATTCTGGATGGTTTCAAAAAATATATCAAGTTTATGTTTAGGGACATCTGGGTCATTCTTTAGACTTGTTACAGATTTTAGCAGAAAGACTTTATTCCAGTATACTTCTGGAGGAAGAGTAGGTTCCAATCCGTGTATTTGAAAATCAAGCAAAGCGTGGTCTCTCCACTCCTGCTCAGCCTTTGTCTTATTGACAGTCTCATTTAGGATGCTAAATCTCTTAAATACTTTTTCCAGGGATCTAACTTTAAGGGGTTGTGCTATTTCAGGATCAACAATCTCTACTATTGAAAAAATTTCATCTTTGAAGACAAATCTTTTCTTAATTTGAGTAATGGATTCTATGTAAAAATTCTGGATGGTTTCAAAAAATATATCAAGTTTATGTTTAGGGACATCTGGGTCATTCTTTAGACTTGTTACAGATTCATGGGCTTCAAGTCCTAAGTAAATTTCTTCTTTTGGAATAAAAATATCTTTGTTTTTGTGGTCTAGGTTAAAAATATCCTGGTTTCTTGTAACTGCACTTAGCTGTATGTAATTACTTGTAAGTGTCTTTAAGAGACGCTGAACTTCAGGCTTTACCTTGTGTAAAAGAGGACTATCGGACTGAAAAAGAGTATTGAACTCTGTGAAATGGCCGAGGACATAAGACATAAACTCCAGATAGATCTTGGTGAATTTGCTTCCCAATGTAGACAACATTTCCTCTGTTGTTTTTGAAGGATCATCAAAAACAGTTTGCCTCAAATAAGCATCCAATGCCGGGTACTGCTCTAACACTATCTACACAAGCCTTCAAAGAGAGCCATCTTGTTGTTGAAGGATTAAGGATTTTGTGGATTTCAACTGAGAAAAACTCTTGAAACTCTACAAAGATCTGTTGTATATGGTAGCTTCGGCTAAAGTGTGCGCCCAAATTCCTCAGTAGATCCTCTACACTTCTTGGAAGCTTCAAGCAGGCTTTTGAAGCAACTAAATGGATCATGTGGCATGAACATTTAATGAACACAACGTCTGGAAGTTCTGATTTTAAAAGTGAAACAACAGAATGATGTTCACCAAACATTACGTTGGTTGTATCTGAGGAAAATCCAACAAGATTTTGCATTGGAATGTTGTTGCGAGCTAGGACATCTTTCAAACATTGCACCAAGTCATCAGCAGTTGAAGATGGTACCTCTTTCATATCAAAAAATTTTGTTTTGACATTATTAACTACATTGTCATAGTATACAACAACAAATGCATACTGTTTTTTGGAGCCCATGTCGGTTGTTTCATCCATCACTATACTGAAATAGCTACCTGGAGAAGTTGGTTGTGCATTTAATTTGTTCTTGAATTCAGGACCAAGTGAGTTCTTTATTATAGCAGTGGTTTTAGTTCTGTGTTGCCTTGAGACCCTGAGCAATTTTTGAATCGGGTAAAATATCTGGAATTAGTTGAACAAGAGAATCTATTGTCTGGATTGGTAAATTTTGTTCAGCTATAAAACCAGCAAGCTTTACTTCAGCCCTTTTTTTGTTGTTGGGTTATTGATTTATTTACAATATCTTTTACATCAAGGTTTCCTTTTACTTCTCTTGTACGAAGTACATGCTTTTCAGACTTATGATGTCTGTGAATATCGTTTTTGTGTGCTGTAATATGCATATCACACAATCTGCAATAAGCCAGTTCATGTTCTCCTGATTTATTTTTAGATTTCTGAAGCCAATTTCTGAACTCTGGTATTTCTAACCATTTTATAGAAAACTTATTGAAATATTTTTACCTTTTTTCTTCTCTGTTGTGATGGGCCTAATAATGTTGAAATCTTTGGAAGAACTCACATCCTCTTCACTTTCATCATCAACAGGTCTGGGGCAGTTGTCATCACTTGATTCTGTTAATTTTGCTAGTTTTTTTGCAGTTTCTCCCAATGGTCCAGGTTTTGAAAGATCTTCCTGTAAAAAATACATGTAGAACTATAACTTATTATAAGCAAATCATACGTAAAATCACAGTTGATATATAAGTAGTTTAATTATATTTAAATCATTAATAAAATTGTAATATAATTAATAATAGGCCTAATAATAATTTTATTAATGATACAAATTTTAATAATCATTATAAAATTTTAAAAATATTTAAAATCACAGTTCACTATTTAACTCTTATAATTGCTAATTTTTATTACAATCTTTTAGATATCTTTAAAGTAACTTAATATTTTATTTTCTGCTGACTAAAAGTCTACCTGTACCTTTGTGGTTGGCTAACCCAGAAAATCATTATGACAAGCAGGCATATTCATTATAAATGAGTTTAGATGTAAATAACCATAATAATTATTTTATTGATTTAATAACTAAAACATTTTATCAAGTGTATTTTGGGCAAAGAAGTTTAATAAAGACATACCTTTTTTAGGCCTTGAGGAAACCCTAGGCTTGAGGAAAACACTAAACTAAACTACACACACTTAAGAAGTAAAGTCGGTGATTTTTTTCTGACGAAGTGCAGTAAATCGACTTGAGGATGCAATGTTCCGCCATTGACGCATAAACATAACATCATTTGGTGTTGATACAGCGTGTTGTTCGACGTAGCGTAAGGCGAGGTCGAGAGCATTTGCCGCGTCCGAGTGAGATACGAGTTCAGTTTGAGTGTTCACTTCCTCCTCGCTTTCCTCCGAGTCGATCTCAGCTGACGAGCCCTGCACCATAGCTACAATATCTTCGTCTCCATACTCCTGATGGCCATTGTCGTCAACAGCAAACCACTCCTCAACACAGCTTTCTTCTGATGTTTCACAGCCAGGGATTTTGTTGAGTAGTGGAAACTCCTGATGGCCATTGTCGTCAACAGCAAACCACTCCTCAACACAGCTTTCTTCTGATGTTTCACAGCCAGGGATTTTGTTGAGTAGTGGAAGAAGTTCACAGTCTTTTTTTACTGGTTTAAAAGTTGTTTCAACAAATTCCAATTCAGGCCAGAGATTTTTCCACGATTTTTGTATTGCACCTTCATTAGTGCTTTCCCACGCTTCAGCTACCCAGTAAATCACATCTTTTACTGTAATTTTCTTAAGCTTTTGAAGGATTGTGCTTGTGAGGTCATTTTCATCCTCTTCAAGTAAGGTGCGAAGCAGCATTTTTCGGTATTTTTGTTTGATGGCCTGCAACACACCCTGGTCCATGGGCTGAAGAATTGATGTAACATTTGGTGGCAGAAAAATTGCTTTGATGTTTCCACAAACAAGTTTCATGTCTTCCGGGTGGGATGGTGCATTGTCTATAAACAGCAGAGCACGATTAGGCAATCCATTTTCTCTATTGAACGCAGTCACTTTAGGGACAAATTGGCGATCGAACCATTCCTTGAACAAGTCACGTTCCATCCAAGCTTTTTTTTGATTCCTATAATATACAGGAAGTACGTTAATGTTAATGTTTTTGAATGCTCGTGGTTTCGCCGATTTGCCTATTACCATCAGTGGAAGTTTGTTTGTTGCCGAGGCGTTGCTGCAAGCTAAGACAATTAGACGTTGTTTGTCCATTTTGAACCCTGGGGCAGATTTCTCTTCTTTTGAAGCAAGACTTTTGGTAGGCAGAGCCTTAAAATTCAGTCCGGTTTCATCCGCGTTATAGACTTGCTGCGGAGAGTAATTTTCAGAAGAAATAAGTTCTTTAAATTCCTTTAAATAATTGTCAGCTGATTCGTTGTCAGCTGATAGTTTCTCCCCAGTAATCGTGAGCTGTCTAATTCCGTGCCTTTTCTTCCAACGATCCAAAAAGCCACAGCTTGCTGAAAATGAAGGTTCACCATCCATAAGCTTGTTTAGTTGAAGCGCCTTTTCTTTTACCAAAGGACCAGAAATGGGGATTCCTTTCTGTCTCTCTTGAGTAAACCATAAGAATAAGGCCTCATCAAGCTTTTCATATGAAGACACAGTCGTTTTTTGCCGTTTTTCAAGAGTTTTTTCACTTGAAGCAGAACAAAACTGCTCAATTTTAACACGATTCTTTTTCCAGTCGCTAATCGTTGCTTTTCCGACACCATATTCAACTGACAATTTAGAAGCACTTTCCCCTTTGTCCAGTCTTTTCAACACTTCAAGTTTTTGTTGTAAAGTACACGAAGAACGACTTCGTTTACTTGCCATATTTAATGATTATCAGTTGACGTAAAGGACTAAGAACAGAAGTGAAAACACACAGTCGCTCCGTAAAGTAACTCAACACTCACGGAATAAACCTTCACAATAAATTTGCTTTAAGCGCACACACTTCATCAAACAACGTTAGAGTGAACACTAACATGGTGTACGTGCGAAACTAGATCAACAGTTACAGCAGTTCAAACCGGTTTTTCAGTGGTGGGGGTAGAGGAGATTCACCATTCAATGAGTCATGGTGTTTGGAACGTGAGAGGGGAAGGGATAGATAGGCGTCGACGGATGATCGTATGAGTCACCGAAGGTCACTGCCCTTCCCTTCCGACTTTCACTTGTTTACGAGCTGATCAACGCTGATATCTCGATATTATTCATGAAATCCGCCTATTCCGAATTCCCGCGAATCCGAACAGTGTTCGGTCCCAATTAGTTCGGAATAGCGGGACTCTACTGTATATGATTGTTGGGGGGTGTGACTTGTAGTTTGTTGAAAAGTTAATGACCAATTTTGAATTATATATACAGTAGATATTAATACTTATTATTCAATGAATAGTAATAATGTTACTTTTAGTAGGCCTAATTAACACACCTAACTTAATTGATATTTTATGGCCTACTGGCAATAACATTCAGTATGTACTTACCTCAGGTTTAGTTTTCCTTGTTATAAAGCGATCCATTAGTACAATACAATAAATCCGATTTGGAAACTATAACATACGTGGTCGTAGTATTAATACTATAATTGACTACAGGTCTAACTTTAAAACTTATTGTGGTATCAACACATCGACAACAAAAACAACAAGACACTAGCATTAGATGAAGTAGGTAAGGGTAAGCACAATAACTTAATTTTCTTCTAATTACAGAGGGGTAAGGTTAGGTATTTGTTATGTATACCGTACTGAAATACCCGCCAAAACCGGCAGCGTTGCGATTGAACTTAACCAAGCGGACAGTTAGAGTACTACTTTATCCTATTGCGCATGCGTGAAAAGAAGAGCAAGCTGTCACGTCAATTTCCACAACATACGATAGCGATACGTACGTAGTCGTAGGACAGCCCCAGTGTAGCCAACTCTACAAACATTGAAAATGGATATCATAACTTTGGTGAATAGTTCCTGATTTCCCGAAAATTTTAAAAGAATATTGGTTAACAATCTGAAAGTGAATAAAGTTCTGAAACCCCGAAATTTAACATATAAATACATTATTTCGGAATCCCCAGAAAATCCCTGGAATTAAAAAAAACCGGAAAAATAACGGAATGAACCCTAATTCCCCGGATTCCGAGAATTCCCCGGAAATTGGCAACGCGGCCTCTGGCTGTCTGGTCAGTGTGATCCGAGTTTCGTTCCTGTGCGGTCACGCGTCTTTGCTCTGTAACCTTTCAAAATGGCGGTGCCCATTGAAAATCCCACCAAATGCGAAGTGTGCAGTGTCATTCGGTTTATGAATGTTAAAAATGTTCGGCCTATCGAAATTTATAGGCAAATAAACACTGTTTATGGTGAGAATGTAATGAACGAATCTTCAGTGAGGAAATGGTGCATTATGTTCAACCAAGGAAGAACCAATGTGCACGATGAAGAACGGATTGGGAGGCCATCACTTGTGACTAAGGAATTGAAGAAAAAAGTTGACGACAAAATTCAGGAAAGCCGGCGATTCACATTAACCACTTTAAAAGACGATATTCCAGACGTTTCTCGATCCCTCTTACATGAAATTGTGACTGAGCATCTTGGGTATAAAAAAATGTGCGCTCGGTGGGTTCAACAGTTTTTCACAGAAGTCCACAAGACTAAACGAATGGGAGCAGCCCTTATTGCCTCGATTCTTACTCGATATGATAGTGATGGTGAACAATTTCTCGATCGTATTGTGACGGAAGATGAAACTTGGGTTTCGTACAAAGCTCCGGAAACAAAGCGACAATCCATGGATTGGCATCACTCAAACTCGCCCTCGAAACCCGTAAAAGAAAAATCGAATCTGAACACAAGAAAATTGATGGCAACTGTTTTTTGGGACCGCATAGTCATCCATGTCGAGTTTTTGCCAAGGGGAGAAACGATAAATTCAGAAGCCTATTGCGAAACCCTTCAAAGACTCAGACGTGCAATACAGAACAAAAGACGTGGCATGTTGTCAAAAAAAGTGTTTTTGGTCCACGACAATGCTTGGCCCCATGCATCGGTACGAACCCAGCAAGAACTTCAAGGTCTAAAGTGGGAAATTTTTGGACACCCTCCCTATAGTCCTGACCTTGCGCCTTCAGATTACCATCTGTTCCCGAAACTGAAAACATTCTTGAGTGGGAAGAAGTTTGGAAATGATGAAGAACTGAAAGAAGAAGTGACATCTTGGCTCAGATCTTTGGCGGCTGAAGAGTATAACACCGGCATTGAAAAAACTGATTTCCTCAGTACAATAAATGCCCTTGACAATCAAGGCAACAACATCGAGAAGTAGGCTAGTTTTGTGAGTATGTAAATAAAGTTCTGTTTTGTTATTTTTCGTTTATAATTTGTTTTTCCCCAAAACGTTCTTTACTTTCTGGACGACCCTCGTAGATGTTCCTAAGTAGAACCAAGCAATATAGTTTTTTAAAGCAAGTCCCCTAATAGTAAAAACATTTTTTTTTTAAAAAAAAAAAAACTACTGTTTTTTAATATAAAATATGTTTTTTAAAGGGCATAAAATTAAAGTACATTATAAATACTGCATGAATGTACTCACCTTAGGTGGCAACTTTTTTTTGGTGAAATTGTAAGTCTGTGCCCCTTGTATTTTTTAAAAAAAAATGTAATAACATAAAAAAAACTGTATTTCGGGGAAAAAACGTGTTTAAAGAAAGGTTCACCCATTTGCATTAAAACCCCCCGGGCATGAAATCTTTACCGTCATATTTCTTTCTTTTTAATAGTCTTCCCCACTTCCTTTTCTTTTTTCCCTTTCTTTTACTTCTGTGTTGGCTTTTATTTTTCTATTTTGTTTAATTTTAGTAAGTCCTTCAATCGAAAATTTTTCCCTGGTGTTTTCCCCACCCCGCTCAAGAACATTTGTTTTGGCAATAGAGCCTTCATTAAACAAAGTACTGCTTCGTTACCCCAAGTTTGGGGTTTTTTTAAATTGTACAAATTTTGGGTTTAGGTAGTTTTTTGCCAGATAAACCTATTTAGGCTTTATTGGATTTTTGGGTCTTTCCATGCAACACCCGGTTCAGTAAGTTAGTATTCGAAAGTCCTTATATAAGGTTTTTTGCTTCTATCACCCCCTCGGTAGGTTTTTTTTTTGTTTTATTCTGTATTGTTTTCTTTATTCAAATTATATTTACACCTGTATCTTTTTCCAGACGGACAAAGTGGTGCTGTGGTTTGTCATCGCGGGAAATGTTATGATAATACGTGGCCCAAACCCACATTTTTCACGTTTTCTACACTTGTAAGGTTTCTTTCTTATTGCTTGCCCTTAATAACGCTGTAGTGTCTATTTCATCACAGTTAGTCTACTTTTCCCCACCAAGAGGTTTCTTATCACTTAATTTTTGGCCTCTCATATCTCTTTTTAGTCGTCTAACAATACTAGGCTTTTTTGTACAGCCCAACACATTCAAGTTTGGTTTTCAGTCACAAAACAGATTAAAAAAAATAAATGGGTTTTTTGGATGGGGGGCAGTCACGGGGGCCCAGGATTTCTGACGGTAAATTTTCTGAGCTGGTGTCAACTGGGGTTCCCATCAAAAACCCTCACCCAGGGGTAGCGGGGATGGATGGGGTAACAGGGGTTTGTATGGCCCCCCCAAATCATCATCTCATCCTCACTCGAAAAAAGTCCCCGGGTAGAAACCCCCTAGGCGAGGTTGACGCGCTGAGGCCAAAAGTTGATGTTGATGGGCCTAGCTGAGAAGGAGGCAAGGTTTTGGGCCTTTTGGGTTTTTTGGGGCAGAGAGTGCCTAGAGTCTTCGACTCATATTCATCTCGGCGGTGTTTGCATTTCTGTCTGATGAAAAGCCCAAAGGGCACTTCAATTTTTGACCCTTCAGTCCCAGCCCCACTGCAATTCATTTTCCCGGAGTCCTGACATCTCCAGTTGTTAAATGATTATAGACTCTTATAAAAAAAAAAACACTGTCCTTACCTATTTATAACATACAAATATGAAGTATATTTGAAAATAAATAAATATTACACGCACAATAGGCCCTAGGAGCCCAAAACAAAAATCACTGAATTTACAATAATTTTTGAAAATTTGAACAAAAAATAACACTTCAAAAACACTAAAAAAACTCTAATACAATTAATACACTTTAAACACACTAGAAGTGAAAAATTACATGTAACGTAATTTTTTTATGTATTTGAAATCAGGCCGGCGGGGACTATACAACAACAAAAATGGCGAGATTGGCTTCCTTCTTCAACTTTCACTACTTTTTTTAAAATAACGCTGATGAGTGCAGTGTGCGTTGTTGTACCACTGGAATCGTTGTTCATGCGGTAATAGAGTATAAAAACATCGAAGTAGCTCGATTTTTTGCGATTTTTAAATATGGTAAATCTCCGACGCTGCAATTGTACGAAATTTCATAAAATGCCGGATCGAGGGTTAAGTCCTTAAACAAATAAAAAATACAACCAATTTATAAAAAAAACCAGAAAAACTCCTGTCCTTAATATTATAGGAATGTTTCTAATAAAATCACTTTTTAAATATTATTTTTTAAAAAAATTTTTAAATTTTTGCCTTAATGGTTTTTTTAAAGATTTAAAATTTTTTAAACTGTATTTTTTTTGTTTTGAATGTTTTGATCTTATAATAATTTTACAGTTCTTTAGTGTCAGTTTTATTTCATGTATGCCCCTTAAAACGCATGCTTTAAGGCCACCACTGTTTTTGTAAACACTGTAAGTACCATGCTCTCTTTGACATGTTGGTTTCCCCTTTTCCCCGTTCTCTAAGGAAGGCTAAGGTTTTTTTCTTTTTTATTTATAGTATATTTTGCCCCTTTAAAACTGCTTGCTCTCAAAGGACATCACTAGCTTTTTTTAAACCCTGTCGTACACTGTCTCTTTGACATTTTTGGCTTCCTTTCTTCAGTTCTCTAGGGGAAATGACAAAGTATTTTTCAATTTTATTTCATTTCCCTTCTCTTTAAAACCCCTGGCGTTTTTGCAAAATTTTTTTTGTTTGGGTTTTGGAAATTCCATAACCGGGGGAAAAAAAATCACTCCTATACTCTTGATAAAATTTTTAAACCTTTTTGTTAGACCTTTCCCTTGTTCATTTTTCCCTAATCTTTTAAAAACTGAAAAAAATAAATGGGGTCGGCTCCTTTTCCACACTGCACACCCCCCACCCCAACATTCTTTTAAACTCCTTTAAATCGGCCCGACAACTGGTTATTGGGATCGGATGGTTCTTGACGACTGTGGACTTGTACTAATTTGTTACTCTTTGTCTCTGCCATTAGTGTAGTTGGGGTGCGACTAAAACTATCATTTGCCCTTATTTTTCCTAGTCATCAAGAACTTTTTGAATGGATTACGTACTTATTTATTTTTTGGGCGTAACTGTACCACCCTCAGTAAAAAGCTTCTTAATTTTGAACATGTGGTTCCTTTTCTTGAACATAGATGCTGTGTAGGCCTATAACTTTTTAAATGAGTTGTATTGGCAAGGGTAGGGGTTTCTAATAATGTTTGTTAATTCTGCTGCTTTGCTGTAATACATAAGTAGGGTGTGGGGGCTTATGTTATTTACTAAGTTTTTGAGTTTGGGTTTCCTAATATTAAAGGGCAGTTACACTTTCTTGTCCCCAAACGGGGCCTTTTCACTTTCTCGAGTTAAGAGGATGGACATTTTATTTTTAACCCTGGAATGACGCGGGCGTTTCCATTAGTAGGGGTATATTTTTGGGAGTATGGGTAAAATTTGTTTGAAGAACCAGTTCTCAAAGGCCTTGGTGATCTAGTCTTCAAAATAATTTTTACTAAAAAGAAAGGAGGTGCTCTTAACCAGCAATTTTACCATGACCCTTTTTTCCTTTACCGAGAGGATGCCAAAGGTTTTTAACCCCTGTAAATTTTCGTTACCCCCAGTTTGCGAGGGGTATCGTGTATAGGGCGCCTAACAAATGTTTATGTGTTTTTATGCACCACAGCTATTTCTTTAAATTGTTAAAAATTTGTTTTCTTAGTACTTTTAGTATCTATCTAGGTTTGTATTTAGGGAAAAAACAATTTTTTAAATACCTTAGTTAAACTTGTTAGAAAATCTAGTGACTTTCAATAAGGTTTTGATAGTCTGTATAAGGGAAAATGATTTACACGACAAGGGGGCTTATACAAAATTTATTTATTTTTAAAACAAAAATTTTAAAAATATAAAATAGTAAAATTGAAATGTAAAAATTATATTTAAAAAGTAAATATTAAAAAAAAATAAAAAAAAAAGAAATACATCTTTACTGGGGAAAGGAAACTATTGAATTATTGTTTTTAATTACATTTTTTCTGGTTTTTTCAGTTTCATGAGGTAAAATTGGCTGCAACTATTTTCATATGTCCAGTATGCTTTTACAAATAGAACTTCTGTTTTTTGAACACGTACCGTTGTAAATTTGTTTTTTCGAATTGGACAGTAGGCCTCTTGTACTCTGAAAAAATAAAAAACCTGTTTATAATAGCCTTTTAGATTTTAAAATGCCCCCTCCCTGACCCCTAAATTTTTCAAAAAAAAACAAACACTAAAAAAAGAAATTGAAAGAAAAATTACCTAGTATTTCCTTTCTGCGAGGGTTCCTCCCCAAGGGACATTCTTGATTGCCGTTCTGAGACTAATGGAAGACGTCAATTGCAGCATAGATGGGGTTTTGACAAGTCCAGAGAAAGTTAGTTTGAATAGTCTTCTGGGAATTTAAAATTTCCCCTGTTTTGAAAAATAAATAAACCTGGGCGTTCACAGTAGAAAGATCTGGGAGACCACAAAATACGAAAAGGGCCCATCTGTTGTTGACTCTTTTGACAGTTTTAATGTTGCGGAAAGAAATATCATGATCCGGAATTTGGTCATAGATAATCCCCAAAACATATAACTCGTACTCTTTATCATTAGTCAGAAGATCATAAATCATTATTTTAGGCTTAAGTAGACTTGGTTCCTTAGGTTTAAGACCTAATTTAGCTTTTTGTTTAATAATTTTTTCAGCTGGGCCCCGTTAAATGGGTATGCCCCTTTCCCCCTTGTCGTCAAAACCTAGCGATTACTTAAGTTATCACAGGGAACGAAAATAAAACGGCTTTAATCACCTTCCCTTTTTAAAAAAAAAAACCCCAAGAACTCACAACTCACAATGATTTGCACTCCCCGCATACCCGGTTGTTCCCAAAACAAATTTGAATAATCACTCACTGACTGAAAATAGCAGCGGGCGCCCCTTATATACATTTGTTAAATCTTAAAATTTTCAAAAACAAATCGCCCCCGAAGCCCAGAAGCATGGAAATATTATAACAAAAAGAAAAGTTATAGAACATTCTGTCGTCAATATGTCAAAATACGACATTTTATGACATCTTTTTTCTTAATGTCAAAATTTTAAAATATTAAAGCATAAATAAAATAAGTTTATTGTTTTAAGTAGTCTATTTGGTAATTTTTTCACTTAACTATTAATATAACATAAAAGTTGTATAGCTTCATGAAGCTAAAAAAAGTTCTAATGAAACCTTTTGATTTATATCCCTGGTAATTAAAATTATACTTTATGTAATATTAATTATTTCATTAAATTGACCCTTTATTATTAGTAGCCTAAAATAAAAAAACATAATATAGCAAATTTTAAAAATTGATTTAAAGGTTTACCAAGTTGGTTTAAAATATAGGCTGTATGGGAGCCTACTACGACACTCTCCTCTGGGTTTTGGCGGGGCCCTGGGGAATGAATTTAGGGGTTAACTAAGCATGATTTAAAAATTTTGGTCTCCTCCGAGGAGCACAGAGGGTTACCATCTTCAACAACTCCAGGATAGACCAAGACATTGTTAACCTTCGGTGTCATAGCTTTCTCGCTAACGCCTGGCCGCTTAACGGCACCAGCATAGTAGCTAAAGGGAAGAAAATCTGAGGGTGGAGGGAACCCAACAAGGTCCTGTCGCCAGGCACTGTTGCCTTCCTAAGGGTGTCGACAGACCGCTCAACTAGAACACCGATTTCATTAGTCCAAGTGAAACAAATCTCAGTGTGATTTTCGTCCCTTCCCCTCAGATATTCAAACTTGCTTACAGATCTAGTACTTATTTTGTACATGTCAGAGATTATTTATTACAATAAATTTGTCCATGGAGTCCACAGATAAATTTCTTCAAAGACTTCTTGATCATCCACTTTTGGAGTTCTTTTATTTTCCTGACCATATCATATGTTGCTTCTTCTTTCTGCGGACTGATATTTTTCCTTTTTTTCCCGCTTAACTCCATCATCCTCTTCGTTAGAATCTGCCCCAGTATCAATTGCACTCATATCTGAAGAAGGTGTAGGAACGAAAACCGTTGTCAGCCTAGGCAACGGCAGAAGGGGGCGAAGTCACTGACACTAGTAGAGCCAATACCAACCGCAGCAGCAATACAGCCAGCCTCCATGATCTCCTTGTCCATGGTAGTCCAAGCTTTCCGTCTCTCCTCTCCCCGCTTGTGTTCCTCTTCATCAGAAGTAACCGTAGCGGTAGCAGCAGTAGGTTTGTCCTAACCACGCAGGAATCCCTAGCGTCTTAGAAGAACGTTTATTAGGGTCCTGTGAAGGTGGATCGTCACCACCGCTTGCCATGGCAAGGTATGTTTAAGTACATTTTGTATTTGGTGTTGTATTTTCAGAAAGAATTTTTTTTAATTTGTTGTGGTTTTCTAGTGAATTTAAAAAATTGTTTTTTTTTTATACCTTGCTTATACACAATTAAGAACCACACTGTTCATGAAAGGATATGCTAAACAAATAGATCAATAATAATCATCTAAATTCTTACTCCAATAAAATAGTAGGCAAAACTGCATAAATTATTTAAAATAACTTGTTAGAAGCGGCAAATCCTTGCCACAAAAGTTCAGTAGCTCTAGAACCCATAACCGCTATCATTTCAATAATAATAGGTAATAATAATAAACAAAGAAAATTAAATTATTTTCACCAGCAGAATCCTCAAGCAGCAGAAGACAGTGTTAAGAGCACTTGAAATCAATATAGAATTAATCGATAAAATATTATATTAACACAATATAAACCAGTTAAAACTAGTTTTAATGCGTAGCGAACAAAAAATATGTCCCCCTCCAAAAAAGGTTGTGAGAAAAATTTAAAACAAAAACCCCAATAAGTTTTTTTTATATTTTTTCTTTGGCACAAATTATGTTTTAATACAATAAAGTTCAAAGTAAAAAAAATTTTTTTCATGGTTATAAAAAATTACAATATTCAGATGTTGACTAAAACCTTCGTTTTTCACATTTTTGCTTTTTCAAATTGGGCCCCTATGAAATAAGTATTTCTAGTAAAAATACTTTGCAAAAAAATACCGTAACAAAAAAAAAAAAACAGTTTTTGACTTACATTTTTTTTAAATTACATTTAAACACGTTCACGGGCAAAAATTTTTTTAAAAACTTTTGTAATATGCTAAAATTTTTTTTATAGTAAAGTGTCTTTCCCTTTGGGTTTAAACATTGGGAAACAAGAAAATGTACCCGTCTCTGTTTCCTTGAAAAAAGTGACGTCATAGGTTGATTTCCCCGTTAGGGGGCGGCAGCCGGGCAGGTCGAGAGAATACGTTCCGCTCGGAGCAGCAGCAGAGTATTCTCGGTGTTACCCCACAGTCCTTATTGTTCTACTGTACGTTTTATTTACATTTTTTCACTAAGTTCGCCATTATGTTTAGGGGGTGTCCCACTTGTAAAACAGGAAAGTGCGCAAAAACCCGGGGTCACCCGGGCACTGAGCAAAAAACAAAAAAAGTTAGAGTTTTTTTATTTTCTTTGCACATTGCCACATCTCTTTTTTGTTGCGTTCCCTTGTGTCTCGAACTTCTGGTTTTGCCCAGTACATGCCTTGTAGCTGCTAATTGTGTGGGCGGGGCAATTCAGGTTGTTGTTGTGCGGAGTTTATCAATTACTTCCAACCTAAGTGTATAGACCCATTTCCCTTCCTCCTGGTGTTGACAAATTTTAACTTGAAAGCGTTGATCTTGGTCATTTGAAGTAATGGATAAAATTTTTTTGTACCTCTGAGGATTTGTGTTTTCCATTGATAATAATATCATCTGGTCGTTACGATCACGCCCTTCATATGGGCGTTGTACTGTACAATTGGTAAGGGTTTCTCACTTTGGTGTCCCAAAGCGTTTGGTAGAGTAGTCCAAATTTTCAAATGATGGAAATGTATAAAACCCGGCGTTTATCCTTTCCCCTTGCCAACCCTTATTCCCCGTGCATACCCTTCAAACTTCTCTCCTTTTTTTTAGTTTTGTGCTTTACGTTGCGGGGGAAGGGATTTCCTGTTTGAACCAGAGTTCCTGTACAATATGTGCCCTTTTCTTAGAAGATGGGGTTTCCATAGGAATACTATTTTAGTGGTTTTTTATAAAGAGTGAGTGTCCAAATCATATTTTCCTTTCATGAGAAAATCCACCACCTTTTTACCGTGCCCTTTCCCACAAGTTCTCTCCCTTTTCCTGAATAAAACCTAAAGGGTATGCAGAGACCCTCTGGTTCACATAGGGGTACAGTTTTAACCCTATTATGTCGTTTTCCTTTTATGTATTGCCCGAATTGCAGGCGCCCTTCCCAGAAACAGTCCTCATCAATAGAAAGTTTTTTTAGCGGGTAATTATTGAAGAATTTTACTGTTTAAGTGGTCAATCAGCTTTGTTCTTGTAGAGTCGATCCCCTGGTTCCGTTGTTTATGTTGAAAATCATTTCGGTGAAGTGGAGGGCAGCGTAAAAATTTTCAAAAAAATTTTTTATCTTTGCTCACGCACAAAACCCAAATTGAACATTCTTTGCTTTTTCCCAAAGTCACTGAGCCCGGGTTGAGCTTCACTGTACCAGTGTAAGACTATCCCATAAATACCTTCAACTCTTCAATGTTAAATTTCCCTTTCCCTTTGTTGATTCGGGATTTAGGAGTAAATTGGTGACAAGAAAAAACCCGCACGCATATTCATTACTTTCAATGGACAATCTCTGTAAAATTTTATATAAGCAAAAAAGAAAACCAAACAAATTTGGCCCATTATCGCCCGGTACTGGTACAAGCAGTTCATTTGTCTTTGTAAAGATATTTGTCTTGCCCCCTTGTGTTGGGACACCCTTTGGTAATTAAATCTTACATCATCAGGTTCCCCGTTTGATTCTCATAATAGCGTGTCATCTCCAACACTGGATTATAGGGCGTCGAGTTGGGCCCCGTCAGGTCCTGTTTTGGGCCCCCCGTCAGCCGAAAAGTCCGACTCACTCGGGTCTGTTCACTATCGTCCAAAGGCTAATAAATGTCGTCCCGGGCCCCCCCTGGGACCCGGGCCCTTATATTATATAAGAAACACTGTACACAACATAAACAATCACTTGAAAAACTCTAAAAATAACGGTAGTTACTCCCACTGAAAAAAACACAATGGATATCGGTTCAACACGTGGCAAAAAAAGGTCTTCCTCACACGAGTGCTAAGAGCCACTGATGTTTTGTTTGGCAGTGCGAGAGTCTCCGTGGAAGACGGCGCACCCCAGTTGGTTGGTAGTCTCCGATCGGAGACCCCCGCAGTGAAGTGTTAAACATTTTTTTTTGGGCCCCAAAAAGAACAAAACTTCAACATTTTGCGGCTTTTAAAATATTATATTTATAAAAGAGGATGTTTGTATATATATATTGTTTGAAGTTTATGCGCTGCCAAACAACCGATCGCCAGAACTTTGGAAGTTGTCCCGTTACTCCGAGATGGTTTCTTGAGTTTGATGGATCCGTTACAGGGGCCCGCCCACGGGCTCCTAAAGATCCAGTTATTAAATGGGAATCTGAATTTTTTTACAAAAACATATGACTGTGTGGTTTGTCGGGTCTTTGGACCCGGTACGTTTCGTTTTTTCGTGTTGTTGCCGGCTGCCTGGATCGCTCGTGTCTGCCCTTTGCTTTCTTTGGTGGCCGTTGGTCGGGTTCCCCTCGTTCCGGTTCCCGCTCGGGTTGTCGGGGTTTGGCCTCTTCTAGATTGTTTAGTAGTTGAGTTGTTTCTCGGGGGCCGACCACCCTTGAAGATGGCTAGAAGCTCTTAAAAGGTCCTTGGTTGGACGTTTTACCCTCAGCCTGCTGTCGGGGTGTGACCTTCTGCACTGCTAGCCTGGCCTGGGACCATGTTGGAGCCTGGAGGGCGCCCCCTCCCCGCTCTAATCTTTGGTGGTAGAAGTCTTCGTTCTCAGGTCAGTGCGTTCTCTTTGGTTTCCCGGGGCTGAGCTGGGGGTTTAATTTAAAAGTGAAAAAAAAAGTGCAAAATGAAAGAGGAAAAAAAGTTTGGGGAGCTATTGAATTTGGCCTAGGCCTAAACTGGAACCGTGATTTAATGCAACACAGCCATTGGGGACATATTTTTTTTACTAAAAGAAAAAAGCTTAAAATACCAAAAACTTTAATGTTAATATTTGTTGTTATTTAGTTTAATTAGTTTTTTTTTCTTTTTTACCTTGTTTTGTTTTTAATTTGTTAGGGGCCCCTTTTTAAAACATGTTATTATTTTTTTTTGTTTGGCCCAGTGATTGTATTTATATATTTTTTGTTAAGTGTATTAGGGGTGTTTTGAAGTGAATTTTTTCTCGAACGGTACGTGTTTTTATTTTTTTTAAATTGTTTAATTTTTTTAAACTCACCCCAAAGGGGGTTATTGTACTTTTACGTAACTTCTAATTCGGAGCTGCCCGGGATTCGGTTACTCCCTGGCCCGGGGGAATTATGGGCTGTGGGCTAAATTCCGGGTTTTTTTGGGGTTATCTAAATTTGTTTCTAAATGTTCATTTTGAAATCTTTATAAATTTTTTCTTTCGTTTTGGGTGTCAAGCTAGGCTGCAGATAGGGCCCTACAGTTTTTTTAATGTTAAATTTTGGTATTTGTTGAGTTTGTTGTTTTGTAGCTTTGGGGGTTTATCTTTTTAATTTTTTGGGGTTTTTTTTGATATAAGTGCGAATTTATGTTGTGGCTTCTGCCCATTTTATATTGGGTTTCTGCCGTTTTTGATTATTTTAATCTTGCTTGCTGGAAAAAATTAGTTTCGCTCGCTTCCCAGTTTTTTTTTGCCCCCCCCCCAACTGCCGCCCGTGACCCCCTCGCTTTACTCGTTTTTTTAGCCATCCCCCAGTTGGCCCTTCCCCGCTTTGGTGGGGGGGGGATGGGTCTAGGTTTAATGTAGTTTCCATGCCTAAGAGATTGAAGTTTCACAAAACAGTCTGTTTTTTTTGATTTTTGTGTTCTACATTTCACCTTTGAAAGTGTTTTCAACACTACAAAAAACCTTTCATTTTACACCCAAAAAAGAAAACCAAATATTGTTTACCCTCTTTTCACTCATTTATTTAAAAAATGATTTTTTTTTTAAATTCTTTTTATTCTTTTTTTGGTTTTCAATGAAAAAATGAAAGGCGATAGAACGCCGCCGGGTTCAGCTATGCCCATAAAAAAAGAGTTTGTTATGGGAATTATAGATTAAAACTAAATATTGAATCCTTTGCTATCCTTTTATGACCACAAATTTCAATAAAAGTAATACGTAATTTTTTTAAATTTTATCAAGGTATACTTTTCCAGATCTCATATTTTAATAGGGCCTACAGCAATGAAATTTCAGTTGAAAAAAATGTTTATTTTTACACAAGAAGAACCACTTCACGCTGTACTATTACGAGGGTTCCCAAAAAATAAGTTTCCATTCTTAAAAAAAACATAGGTAATTTTTGTTTTAACTAAAAAATTTTTTACGTCAGTCCCCCTAATCCCAAAAACTCCATGGCGAAAATTTTTAATTTTAAGGACGAAAAATTGGTGAATATTTCAATATAAAACAGTGTAAAAACCCTTAATTTAAAAAAAGTTCTTTATTTAAAATTTACGCACTGTACATAAGTTTGGTACAAATTTTAAAATGGAATAAAATGCAGGACGAACACTAATGTTTTGTATGAAAAAAATTTTACAAATAAGATTAAAAAAAAATTTGTAAGTACAGTATGATAAAAGTAGGAAAAGTCTTTATTACATTTAAATTCATTATTGTTTTTGTGAACGAAGACAGTCTTTTCAATGTTGCTCCCCATAAATAACAATCAGTGGTTTTAACACGGCTGTTGCTGCAAGTATCGCAGGGCGTCAAGGGATCTGGCCGTCTGATGTGGGCCCAGTCATTTTATCGCATTGCGTTCGTGTCGCCCCTCCTCCTCCTTTGGTATTGGTCACTGCCGCAGCTTGTCGTCATCAGTCAGAAATTAGCTGTTTCCCCCCCTTTCATCCTTATTTGATGTCTCTTTCCCCGCTTTTCGCAAAAGGAACGTCTGCATTGCTGAAACAGATGGTAATCTTTTTGGTTGGGGTTTTTGCATATCAAGGGTTGGCCCTAGTTTCTTCCCAAAACTTTATTAAAGTTTGGTCAGTTAGTTTTCCCCCGGATCAGCAGACCAATAAACAACATCTTTCATGTTCGTTTGTTTTATTTTTTTCACCAAAAAGACTGTTGGGGGGTTACCTTTTGACTTTCTGGGGGAAACCAAATTGAAGGGGCTTTTTTAACTTAATCGCAGCGATTGTTTTGCTGTTGTCTGTTTTCAAGAGTTCCCAGAAGAATTAGCACTATTGTTCAAGCTTTCTACGATTTTTTCTCAATCACAAATTGTTGCTTTGCCAAAATTAAACTCGTAGCCCAATTTTTTCACACCCTTCCCTTTATCTAAAGCTTTAGAACCTCTAGTTTGTCTTTAAGAGTAAGTTTGAGTGTTTACTTTTTCTCGCATAACAATCTGTTTACGTAACGTATAACGATAAATGTCCAAAAACCAAAAGAATGTTTTACTGTTGAATTTGCCCCCCTGTAAAGGTCGTTTCCAATACTACAAGTCGCGGCACAGTGCACGTAATTTTTCATGCCGTTTTTTTAGGCGGGCACAAGCCCGACTAACGTTTGGCAGGGCAAGGTCGTTGCTTCTTGTTGTGTGTGGTAAGTTTCGGGGGGGCGAATTTTGTTTTTTGTGTTTAAAAAAAATCAGGATGACATAGCGATCTGCTTTTTTAATTATGGGGGATACAAAGAACTTAGAAAAAAAGAAAACGACCTAAGGTGGTGGATAAGAAGTTTTTTGGCCCCAAAAGGGCCATCGGAAAGGGGCCCTTTTAAAATCATTGATGAGAATTTGTTTTTTGTACAAAATTGGGGGTTCGAAAAAATTTCCCCCGTAGACTTTCCAGATTTTGAATTTTTGTTACATCTGATTTTTCACCGGAAATTTAGGGAAAAACAGCAATTTTTCGAAAAAACCCATTCCTCCCGGGGAAATGTTTTGCTACCACTCTAGTTTTTTTTGCAACGGGGATAGCTACAGTCGTGATGTACCTTCACAGGTATCAAAAACTACGATATCAAGATTCTATTGTAGTGTGCAAAAACCATTGTTTTAGCTTTGAAGAGCTACATTAGGTAAGAATCGATCCGAATCTATGTTTTGTTTACCCTTTAATAAAATCTATATTCTTCCACTAGGTTTTTCTATGCGTCAGAGTAAGTTACAGGTGGTGTTTTTAATAAAAATTATAAAAATTTAAAAATAATTTCATATTATAAAAATGAAAAAAAACCCCTACTGAAACGTTTTTGCATGGAAAAAAAAAAAAAAATTTTGTAAAAATCCCTTTATTTGAAAAACGGAAAAAAAATAAAAACTCTGTTAGGCATGATTAAACATTAATAACAAATTCTGATTTGTTTGGGAAAATTACAAATTTGTAAGTTACGTAAAACAAAGAAAAAAAAAAAAAACAAAAAAAAAAAGGGAAAAATAATTACATAAGGGAAAATTTTTTTTTAAACTATTTAATTCATAGCTGTACTTTAAATTAAATTATTCTTGGGTAAAGTTTTTTGAGAGTATCCAAATTTCCCTCTAACTTCTAAATTCTTTTCCTCATTTCTTGGTGGCAACTCAGAAGGGGACGTGTGTTTGTGTTGAACTGTTGGGGAGGGAAAGGTTTGGGGAGGGCTATAGTTACTCTACAAGATGAAAATTTGAGGGGTTGAGGGTTAGTATAGGGCATATTGGTGATGTTGGGGTGGATATGAGAATAATTGTCCAGAGTGCCGCGGAGGATTGAGTGGTGGAAGCATTCACCCCGGTCATACCACATTTTGTTTGGGACAATATATTCGGATACTATGGCGAACCCAAGCCCTTTAATTTCTATAGTTAAAATTTTTTTTTTAAGGACTCACCCAAAATTCCCCAAAACTTTTATCCTCGTTTTTCTTGTGTGGGAGTTGATGTAAAAACATCCTAAAGGGGGTTGAATTTTTTTTCCCAAATTATTTTTTGGTTCTTGCGGGGCGTTTTCTGGGGCGTGGCATTGATCACGGGCGATGTAGCATTTTTGGGTGGAACTCGAAGAGGTGGACTGGGTCTTTCCCTTTCTTTTCCATGTCGTCACTCTTGTTTCAAGTATTTGCTCCTCAGTGTCCTTCGGTTCTTTGTAGCCGGTTATTCTCCTGTAAAAAAGGAAAAAAGATAAAAGTACTTTATTATTTAATAGATTTTGTAAAAATGTAAAAAAAGGTTTATGTTTAATAATCAACTTGGGGGGCATAGTTAAATATAACAAAAAAAATGACAAATGAAACCCAAATTACTCTAAATTTTACAATTATTAGGCATAGTTTTTGTAAGAAAAATTTAATTTTAAATTAATGGTTATTTTTTGGGTGTAGAATGTTTATTGCGGAAACCGCAAAAACCCCACATTTTGTTGCGTTTTGGGTTTATGCATTAAAGATTTTTTTTAAGTTGTTAATTTTTAATGTAAAAATTTAAATCGGAAATGTTGGTTTTGAAGTTTTAGCAATGAAATTTTTCTATTTTATCATTTATTTCGGGTTTTTTTTACCTTTTTCTGTATAATATTTTTCGCTACCAAAAATGAGAACGGTTGGGAAGAATATCGAAAGGATTTTACACCAAAAAGGGAAATTTCCAAATTGGTAGCGCACTAGACGGGAAAAAATGTTGTTATCCAAACTCAGCCCAAAAGTGGTAGTTTGTACTACAATTATAAGGGGACATTTAGTTTTAGTTTAATGGATTATGTGACGCAAACTAAATTTATGTATGTGGACGTTGGTGTACAAAGGGCTGAATGTGACGCAGGTGTATTTTTGGACATGACTTATACTCATCCCTTGAGCAAAACCCGCTAAATTTTTCCCAAAAGCAGCCTTTTCCCGGTAGGGATGTAGATAGCCTTTTGTGATTGGGGCTGAGCGATTTTCCAAGACAGAACGAAATGAAAAACCCTTTACAGGAAGGCATAACCAAAGGTTCGATTGAAAGGGCCTTTAACTATAGGCATTCCAAAAGCCAGGGAGGGGGTTTTCGAAAATGCTTCGGAGTAATGAGTAGTGTCTTCAGAGTTCTCAGGAAACTATATCACTGCAGCCCGAATCTGCAAGTGGGTCACGTTGAGCGTGCCTATTGCATATTTTTTAAGAAGCAATTTCCTGCAGAAACCTATTCTCTGCTCTGTCTTTGATTTGAAGATGAAAAGGAAATGTCCAAACGGAACTTGGAGAAATGAAGGGATAGAAAATTTTAGGGCTAAAATGGGGGAAAAAAGAGGGGGGGAAAATCCCGGTGTGTTTTTTGGCCAAGAAATGGCAACTGTTTTCACAGTCAGCCTCTCTCCCCGGCAAAATCGCTTTGCTTAGTTCCCCCCAGTGAGTTTACACTTTTTAAACACTGGTACACAAGAGTGAATATAAGGTCTTTACAAAGCATTGAAATGTTGTAAATTCTTAACTTGTTTTTATTAATATAATTAGTGCCTTGGCTTTCCTATTTTTTCCCTGTAATACATTAATTTTTCCTTTAATACTGTACCCGGGGCTTTGACCCGGGACATTTCAGTTTTTTTTCGTTGTCTGCCGGTGCCTGGATCGTACGCTTCTGCGTTCGCGTACTTTGGTAGCCCTTGGCCGGTTCGTTAAAATTCCGTGTTCCAGAAGCTTTGGTCCGCTTAACCCGCCTTCTAGATGGTTGAGCTGTTCAGTGGGGGTGCGGAGGTTAGTCTTGTGCGTCTGCCCACAACATTTCGTGGGCCTAAAACTGTAACGTAAATGTTCATTTTTTTAAATTTTCTGATACGAATCCCCCCTTTTGGTGAGAAATTTTGTTTCATAATTAATGTTCTTGCTTGTGTTTAGGGTTTTGTTAATTTGTATTTCTTTGTTAGTTTTGTTTTAACCTATGTTTGAGCCATGTGCTCCCGGTTACAGGTTTACCAGTTTTGCTTTATTTTTATCTTGTTTTTTTTTCAATTTTAATTCGTTTTAATGTTTTTTGGGCCTTTTTACGTTGTAGTTACCGATATCATATTTTTTGTTCATTGACAATAACCCAGCCCTTTCCTTGCTTTTCATTTATTTCCTATTGCTCATGTATCCATAGCCCATTTTCAGTTTGTCCTTTAAAGTTCATATGCGTAATTAATTCTTTGATACTTGTTAAATTGTAATTTTTTTTTAAATCTGAGTTTGCCAAAAAATTATTCTAGCTAAAAAAGATCTTTTTAATTTTTAGTGGGTTAATCTTTTATAATTTTTTTTTTCTTGTTTTGTTTTGCCATTTTATTTTTAGGGGTTTGTGTAATATTTTGTGTTGTGTGGTGGATGGTTTTTTTAAATTTTGCTGTGGTGTTGCCCTACAGTCCAGGGGCCTCGAGTGGGACGTTCAGCCCCCGGCCTGCCGTCCGGGGTTGCCCACCTTCTGCATGCTGCCCGGCCTGAGGACCATGTTTGGAGTCTGGAGTCGCCAGCTACCCGCTCTCATCTGTGGGGTAGAATTTCTTTTCCTAGGTCAGTCGTTCTATGTAGTTTCCCGGCGGTGAGTGAGGGGGGCTGGTGATTTAAAAAAAAAAAAAAAAAGAAATAAAAAAAAAAAATCTGAAATATAAAAGAAGAAAAAAAATGTTTATGGAACTGTATGTGGCCCAGGCCCAACTTTGGACAGAGTGTAGACACAGCCATGGGGACATTGCCAGAGTAATATTTAAAAATTTTAAAAAAAAAAAAAAAAGGAAAAAAATTTATATTTTATTTTATTTATTTAGTTGTTTATTTGTTATGGTTAATCTTTACGTAGTTTATTTTTGTTAAGTTTTTTTTAAATTTTATATTGGTTAGGTCCCCCTTGTAAAACCAGTTGTTATTTATTTTAAAATTTAGGGCCCAGTTGTTATTTTTTTTTCGTTGTTTAATTGATTATTGATTCAGGGATAAGGGAACGGTACCGGGTTATATTTTTTTTTTAAAAAATTTTAATTTTTTTAAATCACCAAAAGGGGGATTATTTGCTTTTTCTTAACTTCAATTCGGGATGCCCGGGATGCTGGCTTATCCCTGGCCTGGTGGAAATCAAGGGATATGTGGGCTAAATTTCCCGGGTTTTAATTGTTGTTTTTCCCGGTTTTCTAAATTTTCACTTTTATTTGGGGTTATTAAATTTGTTTCTAAGTTTGTACCCTTTTTAAAAAAATTTTTTTTAAAATTTTCCCTTGTTTTGGGAGCTCAGGCCCAAATGCAGATAGGCCTCAAAAATTGTTGTTTTAAAAATTTTGGGATTTGTGGAGTTTGTTGTTTTGTAGTTTATGTGTTGTATCTTGTTATTTTAGTGTTATGGTTTTTGATTTAAGTGCTAATTTTTTATTGGGGCCTTCTGCCGTTATATTGTGGCCTTCTGCTGCCAAGTTTTGCTTATTGTTGTTTTTTGGTAATAAACTAGTTTTTGCTCAGCTGCCGAGTGTTATTTTGACCCTCCAACTGCCACCCGTGATCCATCGCTCGACTTGTTTTGAAGCCATCCCCCGGTTGGCACGCTTACCAGCTTTGGTGGGGGGATGGGTCTCAATACAAAAAAAAAAGAAGTTAATAAGAGACCGTACACAACATTTTGTACAATGGCATTAACCTATTTTACGTTAATTTATCAATTAGGATCTTGTATGTACTTATTGATTTAATTTTAGCCATATTAAACGGTTTTATGTGTAACCTGTACGTTTTGAAATGCAATTAAAAAATTAAACTACTATAAGTACATATGTTATTTACTTACCAGATGTATAGAGCTGAAGTGGGGCATACACTCACTGTGCTTTGACAAAAAGCTCAATAACGAAAAAAACTGCCATTTAGGACATACACATCACTTGCCCCTGCACACTTTTCTTGCTTTTCTCTACCTTAGTTACCTCCTAAGGTACTGCGACCTTAAGTTGTGCAGCTTCTTTTCTACCTCAGCAACAGTGCACTCCACGCAGTTGCAATCCGTAGAAAAGCGTCATGCCTGTTGTTAGAGTTTTTGTGGTTAGCATTTGCCACGTTCCAAAGGACTGTCTCTTGTTCGAACAACTCGATTAGCCTCGATACCTTACACTTTGACCAATCCATAGCTGCGCGGGATGATAGTGAAGCAGAGTGCACACGAACAATCACAGGTCGCACCGGAACACAATGAAATATGAGGTTATGTGTAACTGTCATCTATGAGCAATGCGCGGTAGTTGGAGAACCTGCACATGCAGCGTGTATCTTTGGCACAATTATTGCCCACTTTCCATTCCAACCGCACATGTGCCAGCCAACACCCGCACATCGTTTTGTCGCATGCAGTCGCGCACAAAAGTCGCATCCGCACTTTGTCCGCGACTTGTGCCACTGTTTCCATTCCTACAAATCGGAGATTATGCCGGCACACGGCGGCATCATGTGCCCGCTCAAATTTGTATAATGGAAACGTACCTTTACACAGTATAAAACAGAGACAAAAGCGACGAGTGTAGAGTAAGCGCGAAAACTGACGGCACAACACTCGACTACACTAATTAGTCAGAAGGTCCAATAATCGACTTGTCATTTTTGCGCGAGGATGGAGTGGAAGTACGAGTCCAAGCAACAAAAAACTGCATAACTCACATTACGACAGATAATCCATACTCCCGTTCAAATAGTGATTTCCGTACTCGTTAATCTAACAATCACGTAATCCGAACAGTGTCGTCCGATATTGTTCGATTATCACTGTATTGTATTTCTTTTATACAGACTTTAAACTACTTTTCTATGCGTAACTCCCAATCAAACCAACATTTTTGTATCTTGACAAGAGTTTTTTTATACATCCTCAATACCAATCTGCCGCGCTTCTTTTCAATCATTTTCCACTTCCCTGTTTGACCTCTCATCACTGACAATCTCCTATCACCAAATGATTTCTTTAGCTGTGTAAACAGATGGAAATTCGACTTGAGCAAGTCCTGAGAATGATGGAAGTGCCAAAAATATCCCCAGTGAAAACTCAGCCATTTCCATCTTGTGTTTGCACTGAGCATCGTGAGCCGGCATTGTCATGAAACAGCAAAACTGCGACGTTGATTCAATCCCGAATGGTAAATCCTAGTTTTCATCTCCAGTGACTATTCAATCAATCACTCAATAAAAATCGTCCATTTATCATATTTGTACAAGTACAAGAAATAAGAGTCATACAACAATAGATTAACATTATTTTACAATAAATTTGCGCAAACCTTATAATCTAACCCATGTACATTTACATAAAATATTCATCAAATAATAGATCTTAGTTGTAAAAAGAAATTGTTTCTAAGTTTTATATAGAATTGTTACAATACTCTTTCATTTATTTATTTCTGAGGCGAGAGCAAGCTAATAAACTGTAAAGCCCTTTATGAACAGCCTACAACACCCTTTTTATAGAAATATCCAAGTTATGGTTAATTTTGTATTGCAATACCTTGGCATTTTCTAGTATTAATCTTTACTTTGTAGTTACTTAGATCTGATATAATTTGTGTAATAGTTTCTTTAGAGATTTTATTGTTTCAAAAATATAATTCTTATATCGTTAAATGTTAATTTCTGAAAACAATGGTTTTACAGTTTAATTCCACTTCATATGTTAAGCATATTCAAATAGCTTTGTTTCTGCATAAAAAAGAAATGTGTATCTAAATTTGATTTATGTTCCCTCATTACACACTGATTCATAAGTAAATAGTAGATTAATAAAAGCAAACATAAATTAATTTAGAGCTGGAAGATCGCGAAATGTATGCCATTTTAACTAATGCATAAAACCAGATCTGAAATTATTCCCTACCAAATGTTGAACTTGGTAGTGTTCCTAACTTGATCTCAATGAAAACTTTACCCAAAAAAATTTAATCATTTTAATTCTTGAGCGATTATGATAATTTGATTACACAATTTGACAGCATCAGTTTTACTTTTTTTCAGTACTAAAATAATATAATTAGTTTTTATTTCATTTTACAACAGAGTTTTTGCTCTAAGAAATTTTATTGCTGATCAACAATATTTTTATGTTTTGTGTACCGGGCTTTATCCACCGTTTCATCACTAACGAAGCTAGCCATCGTCTCATAAAGACAGCCTTTACAATTGTTCCCAAAACAAATAAATTCGAAAAGCCTCTCAGGTTAACATACAAAAAGATTGGTCCCAAAATAGACCTTTGGGTACTCCATATTTAATATCCTTTAACGATGAGGGAATATTCTATTTACCCCTTTAGTACGGTGTAATTAGACCTAAAACTCAACATCCAAAGTAAAAGTTTTCCTCACAACACCAAATTTGCTCTACATAGTCCCCAATATCTTTCAACTGTGTAAAAAAGTTACACTATTTTGAAGCGACGTTTGGGGTTACGGGGAGAATTTGAAAAAATCTCTACGTTTTTTATTTTTCCGTAACATAGTTAAAAAAACACGGTTTTATCCTAAACATTGTTATACTATTCAAAAAATTTTCTCCTTAAATTAAATAATAATGGTCCTTTTCATAATTCAACTCTAACAATTAATTCAAGAGAGTTACAGACGTTATTAATGTTAACTTCTTTCGTAATTTGATAATTTATTTAAAAAATAAGCTGTCGTAAAAGAATTTGCTATTTCATGGGCCACGTGTAATAGTTAGTGATAACCTTGAAGGAACGACAACCTCACCACCTTATCAAGGGCACTCTTTTTTAAGAAAAGAGCTTCCACAGCCTAGGCCTTATAACCTGTGGTGACGAGAATCCCACCCATGAACTTTCTACGAACATTGTGCAACATAAATTCACTTCTAAGCAAAATATCTTTCAAATTTGGAATGTTCAATTCTTATTACTTCACTCATCCTCCCAGGCCCCCAAAGGGGCAAAAGGCAAATTGCCCGGGCCACACAGACATATTCACAGAGGGGCCACTTCATGCAACAAAAATGAAAATACTTAATAATCTACTAGATAAAGAACGATTCAGGCCTGTATCAAAATATCAGTGATATTAGCCCAGATAAGGTTCCCTCCAGATTTAGTTTTAAAACGCATTAAACAATACCTTTGGTTTTATTAGCAACCAGGAGCCTTTTGACAATTGTACACGGTCTTTAACAGTTTGTCCCAGCGTCGACATAATGGGTGACAGAATACCTCTGGTTGGTGCGTACTGGCAACAGAACCCACCTCGCCAGTTCGTCTTGTTTGCAACAAGTGTAAACATCAGCTTTGAACACACCAAAAGTAATAAATTCCAGTATCGACATATAAATATACTTGTATCTGGTGTGACACGTGGGCCACCTCTAAGAGATGTCCTTTTTCGTACACCTAAATAAAACACGTCAAAAACCCACAAACTTACATTTGTATTACTCACAACTCGGTTTTGACGTTTAATACAAGGTGACAAGAACGTTTCTGCATGTTTTTTTTTTAACTTAATTTTCACAAAAGATAAACTAACCAAGACTTCCAAACAAAATTGTTTATACTTGTCCTAAATATCTACTCTATCATCGCTTTAGTGGTAGAAAACAACGCTGTCACCATTATTATCCTTACAAACCTATAGTTCTATCTTATAAATTACCTATTATTAACACTACTAAGATAATAAACAGACAATATGCGAATTGATTTGTAATCTGTACGTGGTCTTGTATGCATTAAGCTTTTAATCCTTATTTCTTGCGATATTTTTCACATATTCCTTTATATGTAGATAAATAAATTCTTTGATTTAGTGAAAACGAAAATCCCTTGACTCTCGTAGCATAAATAATCAGAACTATATAACTTGCAAAACGAGTATATCAGCTAACCTGCGGCCTTAAGTATGCAAATTAATAAATTAGAAAAAAAAAAGTGAATCCTAAAAACAACACAATAAATAAGCAAACAAACATTGACAGGTGAAAAACAGTTTTAATCTGTTCATTTTTTAATATCGAAATCTTGTATGTGAAATAGGTTCTTACAAAATTTGGGTTTTCAAATCCGAGAGCGAGGGCACGCCGTCCGAAACTGATTTGCACACCCAGTTCACATGATCACGTTGGTTGTCATATTCTCTATGCACTAATTTTATGTAATATAATCGTAATTTCAGTATTAACTGTGTTTTGCACAACCCCAAATACCCGCACAAAATATAAATTTGTTAGAACGTGGCTGGAAGAGTTTCAATTAATTGTCATAAGGAGATCGGACATCTGCTGAATGATCTGTTTTTTACTGTCGTCCAGTATAGAAAATTGTTATTTTGTATTTATAAGTGATATTTCGTAATTTAATCCTCTTTTGATTCCTATAAAATTACTATACATATCAATTAATTAATTTCTATAAATTCATATTTTACTTGTTAAGATGTTGTTAGAACAAAAACTAAGTTTACCAGTAAATTATGGTCACGTTTATTGAAATCATTAAAAATATGACTATAAATTATCAATACTAGTATATAATATACTCAAAGTACAATTAATATTTTTACATATATAAATAATAAATTGACGATGAAACCACTAATTACAGTAATTGCTAGTACTTAAATCTGTAAAATATCATTCAACTTATCACCGCTCCTTCACGGATTGCAACATATGTGTGTATGAATCATTACATTCAACTTGCCCTACCTATCGCAGGAATTCTGCATAATCTTGCTAAATTATAATTTTTGTACGTTCTGTACTATCCGATTCATCTTCCATTCTATTAACCGTTAACAGAGTTTACTGAACATTCATTTTTTTTTTAACTTTCTCTCTACTGTAATTTCCTGACATTTTAATTTAACTAGTTATATGTCATGGATGTTCGTAAAACATATACCAATATATAATACATAGTCTTTATGAAAAGAGGAGCTCCTAAGTACAACGTTAATAATAAAACAAACTTCATCATGTTCAATTTTACAACCTCTTTTAATATATTTATTTTGTACATTTAACTTGTTGTAACTCTTTTATTGTCTGGTTTAATTATCCTGAAACTGTAACAGGAACGTATTCTCAACATATTTCATAATAGCTCTTGATTAAAAACCAATTTATGCCCACGTACGGATGGTTCCCAAACAAATAGACATAATTGTATTAATGTTGTCCATTCATTAACATAACAAATCTACACAAATCAAAATAGTTTTCATAATTTTTTTTCTGTCACTGACAAACCGAGTAAGCCATTTATTATTTTTGACAATCATTAATACAGTATTTATTTATTGTTTGTGCTATAAGTGAAATAACTAGAATTGAACCACTGTACTTATTTTCGAACGGAGGTCAATACCACTGTGTCTGAATGGTTTTGTTGTATCAATACCCCTTCACTGTACGACGTGGACACTGTGATGTACATCAATGAATTGTATCCAATTTGACAGACATACATTATATTATGTATATGCTGAGAAAATTGAGTTTTTACAAAATCCCTTTTGCCTGTAATAAAAATTGATACGTTTTAAAGCTAGCACAAAAGACAAAACTAAAATCACGAATAGAAACTAGATGTTTTTAATTCCCAACATCAATGTTCTTATGTCCACCATCAATAACTACGTACCCGTGTCCTACAACCTGTTTGATAAACAATAACATAAACCTCAGACTCCTCAGTTGACTGTTTTTAGAAAGCTCTAGATTTCACCCTCGCCAATTAATTTACTTCGTAAACGATTCGCCACTTGTCTCTTTAAGAGCGTATTCCAGTGGCCTAATACAAATTTATTGCCCCTCCCTCCCTCACCCACATCAAATACTTCAGATCTCCTCAACTGGCAATCGAAGAGCTGCTGCGCCACTATGCAACTCCTATGCATACTGACAGTGGCATTGCTTGTTCGTTATTATTTATTTAAAATTAAAGAATAGCATTTTTATAAGAGAAATTGATGTTATGTACGGTAATACTTATGGAAATGTTTAAAAAAAAGAGTACATAACAATTAGAAAAAACTTACCGACTCGCACTAGCCCTGAGAAAACCGTCCATGAACAATATCTTAATTACTCTACAATATAATCTAACAAAGAGGATGGTAAGAATATCGTAAATGTCTAAATTAAAATATCGATAATAGTATATTTACAATCAGAGAATTAAATGTATTTATAAAGTGAAGGAAGGCCACATGGAAACTTTGCCCCGGGCCACAAAATCTCTGGGCGCCCTGCATCCTCCAGCACATTATCCTTCTCCTCTAGCTCGTCGTCTAAATGTTATTATTTCCAATTATCACAAGCTTGGCCTAGCTAATTGCTGCATATGCTATGCATTTAGACCACTCCTTCCTGCTTCAACATTTACGAAACGCATTCACTTGCAATACACATTATAAGACATAATTCCTGGGTGAAGGACTGCGTTGTAATTGAGGTGTCATGTCGCCAATCTTCTTCCAACCCCACCTCGAGTGAACCTTATCTCTTCATTCAGCCACTGATTTTGTAACCTGTGGATCCCGAAAATGAACTTCTGACGCTTCTGATGGGGGTAGTGCATCCAACTTCATAATGCATGAATACTGCATTGCAATCGCTTCATGTAGACAGGTAGCGAGACAATCTAGATCTTCATTGTCCATGGATCCAAACATTGCATAGAAGAATTTCCTAATCAGCCACTCACTGGGTCGCATTGGTTTAAACCAAAGTTTTTCCACAAGAACGTTGTTGCTTTGAACTTTCTATAATGCAATTTTTGCCCTTCATATAGACACAGACACAGTGTCACATCCAAGGAAGCGTATGTAAACCAAATAAATCTTTCAGATCCCAAGCCTTGCTGAAAGTCCAGAAATAATGGGACACTTTTTCCTGTGATTTTCGCTTTTTTATACACATTTCAGTTATTCCCTGAAGTGCGAACATTCTACAGTACTAATAAGTCCTTTATAAAATCAAATCATATTTTTTTTTTTTTTTTTTTTTTATTCTGTTTTTCACTCAAATGAGCAATCACATTGTCAAATTTTTACTTACATAATTTGTGGTATTCAGATATATCTGTATATACAAAAATTACAATCAGATAAGTACATAAAAATCAAAAAATAAACAATAAAATTTTTCAAAAAATACACTCTATAAATACTACAAATTTTATTTTTGTTTATTATTGAGGTCATGTTAAGTAAAATTGCCATAATATTATGTAAAAAACTTTAAAAAATAGTTCACTAAATTACTTCAAAAAAATTCTTACCACTGAGTAAAAGGGATTACTTTCAAGCCAGAGCGAAGTACACAATTTAAAACGGATTTTGCTGGCAACATCAAGTGCTTGTGCAGTATTATTAAACAAATGAAACCCTAAATATGAGTAGCTATTTTTAATAAGGGACATCTTGTCATAAATGGCTATTTCTTGTGTAATGCTGTGAATAAGGATCTCAACGTACTATTAAGTTCTTTCACATCATTAAACAAACAAAAATATATATAGATGTAATGTAAGGATTGTCCAGCTTGTGTAAAAATGCTCTCGACACGATTCTCTCATATATAAACCTAAAATGCACCTCACTGCCTGTTTCTGCAATTAAAAACAGATTTTGCACCTGATTTTGAATTTCCCCATAGAAGTATGCGAATGAAATACGCGAAATGAAAAAAAGCAGAATATATAAATTAACATTCATACGTTTTTATTGCAAATTTTAATTTACTAGAGAAAAATTACAGAAACAGTTATTTACATCAAATTATGTAGCATGCCAAAGTTTTTGATCAATTCGAACCCCTTAAAAGCTTTATGATTTTTTACCTCCATAATGAATTTTTAAGATCGAATATAATGCTTTCCGAGTTTGATGGTTAATTTTAATCCATTAATCTGAAACCATGATCGCAGTTTAGTCAGAATATTTGTTTTTTCCAATACATCTTCAAAAATTTTTATTTTGTTCAATGAATGTCGCTGTCCAACCGTAAAGTAAAAGTTTTACATGGCATATAATCATGAAAGTCATTTATAAATAAGTAAAATAGCAAAGAGTCCCAATACAAACCTGAGGGACCCCCATTTTTATATCAAAAACGTTACTTCTATACCATAACTACACTGACTGTATTCTTTAGTTAAATAACCTTATAGTTTAAGAGAGTTTCACTTACCCGTAAAACATAATTACTGACCAAAACATCAATAGTTACAGATCGAAACTTTGCTTAATAATTATGTAGCACAAGTTACAGTTTTTTTCAAAGCCATCAAATACACTAGAAATTAAATTTTGAAGAGCAATTATTGTTGACAATTGGAAACAAATCCAAATTGATTGTTATAATTAATAATGATTTAGTTTTTCAAAATATGCATACATTTCTTTTGTTTGTGGAGACAATATTCAGAAAAATTTGAAAAAATTGTATCAAAGCTTTTGGTCCTATAATACAGGTCTGACTTACACAAGTTTTGAAAACAGAATAGTTATTGTAATTAAAACACTCTGGAAAAACCATTCCAATAGTGATCTGATTGAAAGCAAATGAAGTGGGAAATTATTAAGGAAATGACATTTTTTATTAAAAAATTGGAGATTCCGTAAATCTTCAGTACTTAACTGCTTAATTATTTACAGACCCAAAATATCGTAGCAAGAAATATTTGCGCATTAAATTTTGTGTGACTCTTACAAATCCTAAAGCAAGGTTAAAGGATTTCCCCGTTTACTGGTATTAGTAAAGAAAATGTGGAATTGGTATAATATAAATTTAAAGTCATCCGACTATTGAATAACTTTGTTCTTTCGTTTTGGCATTGATTTCATGCGCAATGACACTCCATGCTGCCTTACCTATTCTTAGATTATTGTTAAATGTATTCATCATTACTTCTGCACCTAACCAGTTTTATTCAGGTTTTGTAAATTTTTACGAATCCTCATGTATTTGGTTTTTCTATATTCTACGTATGATCTAGATTATCCTTAAAGATATAACATATCCGTATTTTATCAATCTCTCTGTGTACCACCTTTTACTTGTTGAGTTTGCGTTTTAAATTATGTTCATATCTTTTAGTTAGACGGGGCAACTAGCAGAAAAAGTATCTACAAATTCTCGTATAAAGACACTTGAAAAGAACCATTACATTGTTATTGAATCATTATCCTCTTGACCAGTCTATTTGGCCTTAACTATTTTTAAAAACATGGAGAGTTTTATCATTTAGTATTCTAAATGTTGTAAATTGTCTTTAACTATCCACAAATATTTACTTATCTAACCTCAGACCATCAATGAACCAAGTCCCAATTTACTTGGGTCTAAATCAAATGTTCCCTATCATAATTACTATTAAATTTCCTATACAACATTTAATCTGCTTACTATTTTAGACAATAATATGTTAAAGATTCTATAACATTATAAGTCATAACATTCTGTCTTTTTCTTCTTATATCTATATTAATTCTGAAGCTATGAATATTTCTTAAATTTTTTATATTTGGTTAAAAAAGATAGCAATAATCAAATTTTTTCATAAAATTCTTCTTTTTGACGATGACCTCTATAAACAGAAACAATGATTTTTAATTGTTTTAGTATTATAGCACATGCTTCAAACCATTTTCAAGACAAAATTTACTAATATCAAGAGGCATAAGTGATATTTAATTACTTTTACATAAATTGAAAGTACCCCCTCTTATAGGATCTTACTCTACAATAACTAGTGCTAAATCAAAACCAAAAGGAACAAATAAGTCAATATATCCCCTCTCAACAGTGCTCATTGACACATAAAACTGTACAATCCATTATTTCCACCGATAATTGTAATTCTTTTAATATTTTGAGTTTAAAGACTGAATATAATCGCACAACAGAAATCATTTTTACAACAAATATGAATGTTTTCTTGATCATTATATTTGTATAACAACAACATTAGGCTGAGTACGAGATGTCACTGGTTGAGTTAGGTTTAAAAAAGAGTCTCATTATTATGTAAGGCGCTAAAATTTAGTTCTGTGGATAAAGGCAGGCCTAAGTGGGTGTTCAGATAGTGATCTCCGGCCCTACTGAGCCCTCTAAGTTAAGAGGCGGGAATTCCTCAGAAATGCTATAAGACACTATAAGTGTATTGTGGTTGCACCAAAGTACTGTCATCACAAGCCTGGGTTGACTCAGATAAGATTATCACTTCCTGTTGATCTCACAAGATATTCACTCACTAATTGACTTTGACATTTTAACACATCACTGACAATAGCACTGGCGCAGTCTTCAAACAGTGCCTGATTTGCGGTGGAGAGTAGCGCTGCAGCATTGGTGAAGATGGTGCATCCTGCGAAAGTTAGTGAAAAGAGTACCTTCTCCTCTAGATCTGAAAATTTTTCCGTTCAGAATCCGCCCGCTATCCTGTCCCCAAAAGCTTCAAAATCTCACTATTTTAGACCGTTTCGCAATGTCTAAGCTCGTTCATCATATCACTACAATATTTTACTGTCAACTGTTGAGATGGATTCTACAATCTCTGCACAAGTGTGTGGTGGATACGTCTCGCACCAACCCATGGCGAACATAGTACCTTCTGTATTCTTTTTAATACATTCATCAACTAGTTCATGGAACACCCTTCATAATCTTCTATACCGTTTACTCAGACATTTAGTTTTGGTCACAAGACCATACACTGCCAGATTTCCCCAAAGTTTCTTGTAATGTTATAGTTCTTAAACAATCAAAACGTTAGGCTTGCGAATACTTTTTTAAATGTACTGCAACCTGCTGTCATTTGTCTCGGATCCTCAAAATCCCCAGATAGGCAGTGGGCAAATGCATATGCCAATGTTCTTTATACAAAAATATTAATACATCCAACATAATTGGCTTTCAATCACTTCAGTGGAGCCACTAGTTTCTTCTGTTCTTGTTTTCGGTCACCAGTAGCTTCCTAAACACATGAACGTTTCAGATTTGCAATTCTTCTGGTCTTATTTCAGCAGCTACGTTCCTTTTACTACTTTAATCAATTCTGAATTCTTTGCTAAGTAAGTTTCCCATCCTATGTTAGGTGTAAGCCGTGGCGATCAGGTAGCATCTATGGAAAAGTAACAGTCACACAAGTTGAATTTACTTTGATTATGAACTACCTGTCTAATGATTAAGTTTTTCTTAATAAGATGTTTTTCAGGCCTGTTCTCATTTAAGTCGATATCTATAAGGTATGTGTTCGAAATATTACGATAAGTATTACCAAGCAATCTAGGGTATTCTTAAGTGTAATTGCAATGTCTTAGAACGAATGATTGTTTGCGTGGCCCGTACTTGGTGATGTGTTGTACCCCCCTATTAACACACAAATCATATTTGATAGTTTTTAAGTCAGAATATTAAGTAATGTATCAAAAACTTGTTCAATAGGGCTCCAGTTGACGGTTAAAAATGTTTAAAGTTGTTCTCGCTGATGCCTCTAGATTAGTCAAGAGATTTCTACCTACTGTCACACACAAGCAGTCATCTTGCCAAATTATGGACTTGGAATCCGTGATATCAGCTAAACTGTCCGAATGCAATGGAGGTACATACTTGTATCTGTTTTTTATTCGTTGAGAGCCTGAGTTTATTGTGTGGGTCTACTGTCACAGATCAGAATCAAATATCTTTATTGGATAACAGAAATACCTCCTGCATAATTGCGTCAAATACATAATAACGCAAGGCCTTTTCAAGGAACAGCTTCTTGCCCCCCTCTCAAACCTTCCCACATCCGCCATCCGCTTTTAAATCACAGGCAGTGCATTGAAGATCTGCCCCTCGGTATCTAAGTGTCTTTCAAAGAATCTTGTTTTGGTGAGAGGAATGTCAACATTATTTTGTTGGCCTAGGTTGTACCTACTTTGGCTTGTGATCAACGCGAACATTTGAAGGAGTTTCTTTACAAAAGTGACACAATGAACAGTACAAACAAGGAAAAGTTAATATCTTTTTCGGGCCTGAAAGATTTTCACCAAGATGCCCTGTACGTAAGTAAAAACTCTCCTCACAGCTTTCTTTGTAGTTAAAAAAAACGTAATTAGTTGAAAACCATTCACTCCCCCAAATTGCAACAGCATATATAAATTGGAAATATCATCCCATATATGCAGTAAAACACTTAGAATCAGCGAAAGCAGCCAACACCTCAAAACAAATATCCAGAGCTCAGCTTATTGCAAACAAAATCAATGTTTCACCAAACTTCAATGTTATATATCCTATGCCAAGAAACTTGTTGAGTCAAAACTTCATCACATTATTTCCAATCAAGTAGGAAGATTGACTATTTTCTTTTGAGTTAGATATAGAATATTCCAGTACCTCGTTTTTGTGCTATTTATAAATAATTTATTGTCGAACAAGCCACTGATAATCTTCTCACACTAACAAAGACTCTCGCCACAAATCCTTAATGTTTTGCCTTACAGAGAAACCTCGTGAACATCACAATAAAGACAAATCCAGCAAAAGTTCAAATATACAATCAGGCAAGTCACATAAAAAGGAGGAAAAGAGTGACCCCAAATAAACCCTGAGGAAAACGCCTATGTCAATATTGATATGAAGAATTCATAGATCGCCGACAGCCTTACCATCCGTATAGTCAATTGAACAGTTTTGGGTCCTTCCACTCAAGTAAGAAGCAATCCACACAAAGTGAAAAAAAGACCCCTGCTAACACCAATTTATAAAGTTCCTTATAAGATCTTACAACGACAGTGTCAAATGCCTTAGCGAGGTCCAAAAATTCTAAAGACTATTTCCCTGAATCAAGTCCTCAACAAAAAGAAACCTCATGGTGAATTGCGTCAACAGTTTGTCCTCCCCCTTGTAAAACAAATAGTTTAGGGGAAAAGATGTTATTCTTAAACAGAACGAAACAAGACTCCAGCAAATAATTTCAAATATTTTGAAAAGGTATGAATAATGATAGGGTCTATAGTAATTACATGTCTGTCTTGCTTTCCCTTTTTATGATGAGGTTGAACCACAGCATGTTTTCAGAGCGTCAGGAAATTACCTTCTTGAAACGAAGAGTTTATCATGTAGCTAAGGGTTGGAAATTAATATCAGATACCTGTTTTCGAAGTTTAAGAAATTTCACCCAACCGGCAGATTTTTGGGTTTATGACTGAATGACCCCACTATCTGTACATGTGTTCAGGAGGCAGAACATAAGATTTTTGGGGATCTAGAAATGTAATTTCGGCACAGCACCACCGCCCACAACTGGCACCACCATGACCAACCGACAGAAAAAAAAGCATTAAACATAGCTGCACATCAGAAGAGCACTAACACGTCCCCCATCGCTCGTCAATCAAATTATATTCCGCTCTTCTACTTTTTTTGAGAGGCTGATTCATTGAATTAAACCCCCATATGGTTTTTGGATTGTTAAGGAGCTATTAATATTTTTCAAACATTTTGTGACTTCGACTTACGAATTTCTTTCCTATAACATTCTTTGTTTGTCTAAACTGAACTCTTAGGGATGGTTTAAAACGAGATCCTTAGTGAGATCATACAGAAAATGAAGCCTAATTCTTAAATCCAATTCCTTTGTAACCGAACTTCCCCTGTCGGCCCCTATGGTTAATTTTTTTTCTTGATTTTGGAAAAGCTAATTAAAATATGCTGAAAAATACTATTCGATTGTCAAATTTACTATTAAATTACCAACCGCAGCATAACATCCTCCAATCTTCTTTTTTCAAAAGTTTTTCTAAAAAATGCAATATTTGTGTGAAAATTGTCTGCCTCCCTAAATCCGGTTTTCGAAGC
The DNA here is from genome assembly GCA_035578905.1 of Stictocephala bisonia. NCBI lineage: Eukaryota > Metazoa > Arthropoda > Insecta > Hemiptera > Membracidae > Stictocephala > Stictocephala bisonia. The sequence continues at coordinate 2,372 of JAQJVL010004207.1, read as the reverse complement.
AGACTTAGTGCAAAGTAACTGTCTGCAAGCTGGCCATGTGGTGCGACACGCAGCTACGATGACTGGCTGGAATATGCTACTTTCAGGAATTTGGTAAAAAGTTGTCGATGGCAGACTCTTTGAATTTTTAAACTCCCCGCTGAAAAGAATCGAATTGTACAGCGCTAGCCCTATGATTCATTATATTTTCAAAAACGCCTGTGAGTATATACTCACAACATGAGTCTCTTCGGCTTTTAGGTGGTTTATAAGACCTCAAATTTATATAACTTATAATGTGGATGAAGCTTTAGACGTGTACATATTAAGAGAGCCATTCTTGAATTTTTTTCTACTACGTTTTTAATTTACTTCTGAAATTTATTTAGCTTTGTGTGTTTTATTCTATTACAATCTGAAGGTATTGTTTCCTTTCAAATTATTTTGGTAAGAGTCAATGGACCAGCGTTAGACAGTATTCATTCCACAAACCAATCTTAAAGGAAATGTTCTCTTTGTTACGCAATATGTAAGCAATTATAATTTTCGCATTTTGATAAAACCTTTAATTCCACATTCAAATGAAGTCCTCTGTTGTATGCAGCATTTCCACAACTCTACTAGATTCAATTTTGCTATCAATAATTCAGCTAAAGTGATATTACCCTGATTTAGGGATTCGAAGTGATGCCATAAGCGAGTACCCTTAGTTAAAGAACAGAAGCCCATGCAAGCCACTATCATCTTTTAACCCGCACTAGAGTCACTTACACATAAGAAAAACAAATTTTACTATATTAAAATGTGTAACGCTTTAAGCAACCCAGACAACATCTTTTGTGCTAACCTTATGAAATGAAGTAGCTGAAGGTCCAAGATAGAATAACATCAATATTAATATTTTCATACATAAGCCTGGAAGAAATCATTAATACAATGTCGTCCACCCATTATCTCTGCCCCCAATTGTTTTGGTTCCATTTTTATACTCTGCTGTACAGCATCCCAACTTATATTTCATGCTAGAAGATTGTAACTGTCTTTAATATAATTTTCCTCAATTAGCAAGTTTATACGAGGCTGTTTTACTTTCCAATTCCTTTTTTAAATTCCCAATTTCCAAATAGAGAATTACACTTCTTTCGCTGGTATTAATTTAGTTTAATATCATTAATTAGATTAGTCAACTGACCTTTTCATCATATTCCACTCCTCCTGCATTTCAAAGGCATTGTTTATTTCCATAACCTTTTTTTTTTCTGCATCCACTTACATTCCATAAAGCCTTTCTCTCCAAAGAATGTCAAGTCTGTCCCTTTTTCCTTCATTGTCCACAAGGATTGAGTCACAGTTTTCTATTAAATTTGTAAGTTTAGATGTAAGATTGTTTAAATCTAAATCTGGTTGGTTAGCTTTTAATTTCTTTATTTCAAAGCAAATTTCAGCGATGGCCTGATACATACCTTCTTGATAAACGGTTGAAATTAAAACAATATCCTCTAGCGATTTCATTTCATACCAAATATTGTTACGAGTTAAGTAAAATCAAATCGTAATTATATAATGTCCAACAAATAATAGGATAACAGACTATAAATAAAAAAGGTTTTATTGTATTATTTCCTTGCCTTTTATTATATTATTCTTGCCTTTTAAGTGTAATACAACATATGCATTACAACTGAGTATTGGTATTGCCGCCCAGGAAGTGAAGGCAACAACAATATTATCAGTTGGTTAAGTCGTGAACAATCTGTGGAGTAGCATCCGAGCGCCCCAAATGGTAGTGGAAATGACTAGATTGCGGGGAAAAATGGTTCTGTGTTTCCTCAACCTGATCTCCCAATGCGCATGCGCGAAGTTCAAGGGCGATGACGTGGCCGCTGTAAGACTCAATTATCAGTGCTAGTCAACGACCCAGTTCTTAAAATATGTCATTCATTGGATCCTTAAATACTTGTAACTCACCAGAAGGTTATCCAAAACGGATACAGTGATACCAACTCTACTTGCCGCACTATTTAAATGTAACTAAAAGCCACAACTTAACAGAAGTATTAACGTTTAAATACGGAGAACTTTAAATCGGCTGTCATCCATGTAGGACCATGCCTACCAACGTCACACGTTTGAAACGTCACACCAACGCCATCACCAATAACACACGTTTGAACATCTTTCTTCGCTTCATCAATAGCTGTTAAGACTACTAATAGGTCAGCATCACCCGATGCTTGAAGAACTGTGCAACCACATTGTTGCAAGTGCGATGAAAGGAGGGTTTTTAGACCCATCTTGTTTTTAGCACTAGCTAAAAATTCATTTTGATTTAATGTTGACATGGATTGAGTCTTTACTTTGACCACAATGTTGGAACGTGATCTTCGTAGGTG